>BQNB010154830.1:0-13183 GCA_026074375.1 Tanacetum coccineum | reverse complement strand
AAGCCTTACGTTGACACATTAGGTTTTAGTAAAACAAGTGTAGCTAACACACAACAATATGTAGCAAAACAAAACATTCAAAAGACTGATAACATTGTGTTGACTTCTATAGAAAAAGTAAGCTATACTAATGCTAGCGGATCATAGCCTAAGAGTAATACAAGGAATGATAGGATCCAGTGACCATCAAGTAGGATCGAGAAGAATAAAGTGGAAGCTAAACATAGGAAGTTTAAGTCTAGTCCTAATAGAAACAATCACGTTTCGGATTGTAATGTGAATATTAAGAATGTTGATGTGTCATCGAATTCTGCAAATGTTTGCGTACCTTGTAATGAATGTTTATTTTCTGCAAATCATGATGTTTGTGTTGTTAAATATCTGAAAGCTGTGAATAAACGTAAAAAGGCCAAATCTGTGAAACAAAAAGAAAAGATTCAATGGAAACAAACTAGAAAAGTCTTTACTACTGTAGTACATAGATGGGTACCAACAGGAAAAATGTTTAGTGTGGAAGAAACTGATGCAGTTGTCGTAAGGGACTTCTATAAGAAGTTTTACAACTCCCTAGGCAGAGTACCTAACCGTTGTAGTAGTAGTATAGGCAAGACTCGGGGGTTGTTATCGTTCTCTAGGGGAATAGGTTGGGAAGGTTTGATCACGGTCTAACAGAATTCTAAATAATAAACTACGCTAATGGTGATAACAATATAATAAAAAGAATGTATTCATTTAATCATGTATTACTCCCTAGATTGCTTCTCCTAGTGTTGTTGCTTTGTCACACTTGTGATGATCTATGTAATTATTTCCTAAGTCATGAACAGATTACACGAACCCGCCGTCTATTTAATATTCCGTTAAGGCAAAACACAAAGTAAGGTAGTATGAAGACTATTACCCGGCCCCCAAGAGTATATTAAATGCATTTGAAATATATTAAAAGTAGATCAACCATATAAGAGGCAAGGTAGTATGAAGACTGTTACCCGATGGTATCCTTTTTACACAATCATGTTTCCCTAGACATATCAACAGCGATACAGACATAAGCTGGTTTTCTAAAGCCTAACATGCATATTCATAACAAGAAGCAACACCATTAAGATCTACATTCTAGGTTTCATACAATCATAAATGAATACAATAAAGGGTTTAGCCAAGCATGTTAAATATAAAGCAAGAACAATAAAGAATCAAACAACAAGACATATTGAATGATTAAGATAGTCTTACTTGATTAAAACATGAATTGAAGGAGGTACAATAGGGTTTTAAAGCCTTAAAATCATCCTAATAAGCTGCCAAACGAACTAGGGTTTGTCTCCCTTTTTACTCTAAAGTTACACACATAAAACCCTAATTTCGGGTCTATATTTATAAGAATATCGCTATGACAGCGTCGCATTTTAATCGTGACGCCGTCATAAAGTAGAATCTTCTAGATCTGAGTTGAGTCGGTGCGGGCTGACGCCGTCAAAAGATGTTGTGACGCCGTCACTAGATTAAGTGTGACGATGTCGTGTATAAATGTGACGCCGTCTCCAGGCTCTGAACCTTTAAATCTTGAAGAGTCTTTGTATTGGTTCGTAGTCTTGTCCGTTTCTTCTCCAAATGAGCCCAAGTCATGTGTATTTCCTCTAAATGCCTTCCAAATGCAAAATATCTAAAAAGGAATGATTAAGTACCTATTTTGGGCATAAATGCACAATTTAGGGGGTTAAATGACCCTGAAAAAGTGTATAAAATGTCACCTCATCACTTAAATACTTAAGAATGGTTTTTACAGCAGTCTAGTGCAGTTCACCTGGATTCTGTTGAAAACGACTTGTTATGTTTTGCACGAATGCAACGTCAGGTCTAGTGCATCTTACCGCATACATAATGGATCCTACTGCTGAAGCATAGGGAACATTTTGCATATGCTTCACCTCTTCAGGTGTTGAAGTACCTTGTGTTTTATTTGAGTCAAGTTTTTATTGCATGGGGATGTTACCACATTTGGAATTATCCATCCTAAATCTTTTTAAGATTTTATCCATGTAAGCACTTTGACTTAGTCTAATTAATCACTTCGATCTATCTCAGTAGTTCTTGATTTCAAGAACAAATGCTGCTTCCCCCAAATCTTTCATGGCAAAGCACTTTCCATGATATGACTTTACACTTTGTAAACTTGGAATATGATTTCCTATGATAATTATGTCATCGACATATCAGATGAGGAATGTAACATTACTCCCACTAGCCTTTTGATATACACATGGCTCATCAAGATTTTGAGAAAATCCAAACCTTTTGATTTCCTCATCAAATCTTTTATTCTAGCTTCTTGATGCTTGCTTAAGACCATAAATTGATCTTTGAAGCTTACATACTTTTCTGGGATATTTAGGATGAATAAAGCCTTCAGGTTGCACCATATAAATATCTTCATCAAGATAACTATTTAAGAAGGCAGATTTTACATCCATTTGCCATATCTCATAGCCATAGAATGCCGCTATAGCTATGAGAATCCTAATAGCTCTAATGTCAGTAATGGGTGAGAATGTTTCTTCATAATCAACCCTGTAGGTTTAAGTAAATCCCTTTGCTATAAGACGAGCTTTATAGGTGTGTACAATGCTATCCATGTCAGTCTTTTTCTTAAAAAGCCATTTGCTCCCAATAGTCTTACAATTAGGAAGAAGATCAACTAAGCACCACACGTAATTATCTTTCATAGATTGCATTTCCGCATTTATAGTATCAAGCCACTTATCAGATTCCAGATCTAATATTGCAGCTTTATAGTTAGCGGGTTCCTTAAAATCCCTATACTATGCTCCTCCACTTCTATATTTAGACATAAGTGATCGGGAGCTCGATGTGTCCTTGCGGACCTACAAACAAGAACAATTGCCGTTTGTAAATGTGTAGGTACGGATATTTGCAAAAATCACAAGAAAACGACAAGTTGGGACAAACGCGTCACAATAACGGATAGAGTGGCAAAAGACCCGAAAGAATCTAGCAAAAGGTCAACAAGTCAACAGCCTTGGATCAAGCATTGTGTCAACCACAAAACAAAAGTCCTCAAAATACCCAAAATGCCCTAAATGTTAAACATAATTTCACAAAAAGTCCCAAAAACCCTAACACCGTTAGCCTTTTATTAATTAAGGACTAACTGTCGTTATTCTTTTATAACAAAACCCTTATAACCAAGCCCAATCCTCACCCCGACCCATATTTCTTCTATACCGGGCCCAAGTCAACAAACACTCCCCTTCCCCGGGTCAAACAAAGATATAAAAAGAAAAGAGAAAAAAAAACAGGAAATCCCGTTTTTACTATTCATCATCTTCTTCAGTTTAACCTCACCTCAAAACAAAGGGTAAATCCTAATTGATGACATGGAACAAAGATTCAAGTACTAAGCTATGAGCTGGCAAAGTTAAACGTTCACCTAAACCCTCTATGATCCACACAAACAAAGGAGGACAAAGCGGAATCCCTAAAGAAGCACATATGGAAGTAGGATTTTACACTAAATCCCTTGTAAAAGAAATACACAGCCTTTGACATAACGGATTGCCACGCTGGCAATTCCCGTGTGATCAAATATCAATCCAATGCTAATTCTTGAGATCTAATGATATGGCATGAATGAAGGGCGAGAATAAAGGGGAGCGTCTAACAACTTGAGAGCCTAGATCCTTCCTATGAAGCTTATAAATAGAAGACCTCTTCACACACTGCAGAAGGAGGGAATTAGATTAATTTTCAACTTAAAAAATTTAGCTTTTGTAATTTTTATTTAAAACTGTTTTAGCTTAATGTTTTTCAATAATTTCAATAATCATTCAGTATTGTAATCATCTCTTTCATCAATATAATTCAAATTTTTCTTATTATGCATTTTACTCCTTCACAAACTCACTTTCATACAAAACATTGATTAATAAGCTGTAACTATTTCATAAGCTCCTTAAAAGCTAATCTCAAGCTCATCTAAGTCTCTAAGCTTAGATTGAACTTAAATTGATCACTAAATTACTCACACATTTAAAAACAGTTTAATACCTATGCTATGGATGGAGTTGGTTGCTTTGGATGATAAGCTTACCCTGGAAGAGCTTATGGGACTTTACTAGCTTATCCTTGTGATAAGCTAGAGCTTGTTGAAAGCTCATTTGAGCTTAATCTTAGCCTTGTTTAGAGCAAAGGCTCCTATAAGTTTCTTCTTTACATTTAAGTTTAAATTTCACTATAAGTGTTTACATCTGTTTCAATACTGCAATATTAATTCACATTTTAGTTAGATTAGCTTATAATGTGCTATTATTTGTGTTTAAATGCTTATTTAGTCAAATTGTTATTGTTTTAGAAACTTAATTTTCCATGTTTTTAATACAAAAAAGTCAAAAAAACCAAAAATATTAGCATTAATGTTTAGCTTATTGTTTTTGCTTATTTGTTGTTGAAACATGTTCATTAGGTTTGTTATAAGCTTATTATTATCTGGTATTTGAATTTTGCTCTTTAAATCTCAAAATTATAAGCTTAAAATGGTTTTGGGCAACTTAAAGGAGTGTTTGGGTCAAGCAGTACTAACTCAAGTTAGTACTGCTTGAGGCCATTTAGTCCTTTAAGCTCACTTTAAATCACTTATTTAAGCTTATAAGAGTAGAATTTATAAGTTTTTATTGAGCAAATCAAGTTCAATTAGGTTTTTGTGTATGCTTTATGAGTCTAGAGGTCCAAAGCTCAGATCATAAGCTATTTGTTCTTAATACTTTCTAGCTGCCCTTTTTATATTTTGTGTTAGTTTATATTTAAATGATGTTATATCAAGTATTTAGGCCATGCATGCTTTTGGATTTGAGTTTTAGTTTAAAACCTGTCAAATGCATTAGCATTAGTAAACAGCAAAAGCTCAATTTTCAATCAAAAATTTAGGGTTAGGATAAGCTAGATTTATGTTTTTTAAAATTTTGTTGCACAAGTAGTTTAAGTAGTTCTCTAACTGTTTTAGCTTTTAATTGATAATTAGCTTATTTGAATAGCTTTAATTAAGGGCTGCAATTCATCATTCGTCCTTTTTCAAAAATCTAGAAAAAAAATAGAAAACAACCTTTTACTTAAAAGCTTTTCTTTCTTATTTGATTTCAAAATGCTTTTTAAAAGTTGTTTAAGTATTTTCTAGGTTTTACTTCTAGTGTAATAAAGCCAAAAGACGATAAGGATCCCTTTAGCTTATTAGAAATAAGCTCAAAGGTGCCTTAAAATGCTGTTTGATTAACTGTTTGCACCATAAGGCTTATTTCCTTTCTTTTAGCCTTATTGCTTATGATTTAGCTTAATTCTTGCTTAGATTTCTATAAGGTTAGTATAAAACCACATTTTAGCTTAGTTGGTTTTGCCATATAGCATATTAGAGCTTAATTGCTTCTAGTGTAAATTTTAAGTATTTTTAAGCCTTTTTAGCTTTTCTGTCTATTTAGCTTATAATTTGTGTTTATTTTTGTTCTTATGTGCTTTTTAGACGTAGCATATTGTCTGTTTTAGCTTATTTGTCATTTTCGTTTGCTTATTCTCCTTAAAAATGAAAACATTTAAATTTTTATAGGACTTAAGTAGTTTTAAGCTTATTCCTGCCTTGATAGCCTTATTTTAGAAGCTTATTGGTGCTTTAATAAAAAGGTGTCCTTGTAAAAAGAGCTTATTTTTACAGTTTTCTAAAAATTTAAAAAAAATGGCAAAACAAAAAAACACATGTGATAGTGGGAAGCCCAGGGTGAGGCAAGGCTCGAACCCGGACCACTACCACCTTCATCACCAAGCGTTATAAACCCCCACACACTCAAACCATTGGTGCTGTAATACTCATCCGGTATATCTTTGCAAAATCTATTAGTTATATTAACGTTTATAAGGCTTTTTAGTAAAATAAGCTGTTTAAGCTTATTTTCACAGCTTATTCGATAAGCTGTTTTCTCGAGCTTAATTTTCTTAGATTCCCCATTGTTCAATCTACTTTTCATATTTTTTTCAAAATTTTTATAAAACGTTTAGTATTTTTATATTTAATTTTCTTTAAAATCGTTTTTAATTCATAAAAAATTATAAAAAAGTCAAAAAAAAATATGTTTTTTAGAAAATATTCTTTTTAGAGTAAATTGCAAAAATCATCCCCGTGGTTTGTAGTTTGTGGCAATAATCATCCCTAGCCGATACTATTGGCATAAATCCATCCCCTAAGTGCTAAAATGTTTCGGCGAAAAAATCATCCTTATTGGGGATGATTTTTGCAAAAAGTTTAACAAATTATTTTGCAAAACCACAGGGATGATTTTTGCAGTTTACTCTTCTTTTTATCATATAGTTTCTAGGAAAATTAGTTTTGCTTCCGTAGGGTTTAAATTGCAAAATTTCATTTTTTAAAGAACGAGATTCATTCTCGTTCACGTTTTTTGTGTTTTTAAGCTCAATTCAACTCCGTTTTTGTTCTAGTTTTTTTTAATCTTACTTTTTAGTCAATTAGGGTTAATTAAAAGTGAAAAGATTCATTTTAAGGTTATTTTTGAAAATTTAGGGTTTTTAGGCCCCGTTTGGATTTCCGTTTTGCATTTTTAGCTAAAAATTGTCTTCCCTTAAGTGTTTTTAAGTTTTTGCCTTAATTTTCTTGTAGTTTTAGAAAACCAATATCAATCTTATCCATGTCATGCATCGATACTCAACGACTCTGACTTTCAATGCATTCCTCATCGGGATAACGACCCGGAATCATACTTTCGGATAACTATAATTTTGATCTATTGATTCCTACCCTCTTATCTTTATATATTATATTATAAGTATAATTTATATTTATATATTATATATTTTTTAAAAGGTGTAGATCAGAGGTGATCAAGTGTTGAAGCCGTTTGAAAATTTGTGTTTGAAGACCCTTCCTTGTGAAGTTATTTTTCTTATTATAAAAATATATAAAATACAAAAATATTTTTCATTTTCTTTTATTAATATATAATATAAAACCAAAAATCTAAAATATATATATATATATATATATATATATATATATATAAACATTTTCCATTAAAAAAAAATAATAAAAAAAAATAAAAATTTCCATCAAGATGGGTAAAAGAACACCAACAAATAATACTTTCAACCTGAAGTATATGCCATAAATAGAAGATAAAGTTCCCGAACACAGATCAAAAACTTACCTTTTGTGTCTCGTCTCTTGCAAAACGTAACGGCTCACTCTTTTAAGAGTTAAACAAACTCTTTTGTGCATTTTTCTTTTGAAGAGTTACCGAGAAGCGAGTTGATTATTAGGTTTAAGTGTCTTATCTCATTGTCCGAATTTAAAATTTATTGTGAATACATTGTTGAAAAACAAAATAAAATTAATTAAAAAAAATTAGTATAATTTTTCCTTTTAAATTTTAGTGCATGCGCACTCGTTCTTAATCTCGTAATTCTAACCGTCAACAACAAGTCAATCCGACTTTTGTTGAACCATTCAATCTTGTTGAACCTATTCCCGTAGTTACGATGGATGACACTCGTACTATGGCTCAATTGCTTGAAGCACCCACCGTGGGTTACGAGGATGCCATCGTTGTGCCCGAAATCACCGCGGACAACTTTGAGCTTAAGCATTGTTTGCTTACCCTCATTCAAAACAAACAATTCTTCGGACATGACAAAGAAGACCCTCATGCTCACATCCGTTATTTCAACAAGATCACTTCTACGATGAAGTTCCCAAACGTCCCGAGTACGTCGGTAAAGCTTATGCTTTTCCCATTTTCTCTCGAGGGTGCAGCCCGGATATGGCTTGAAAAAGAGCCCCCTCGATCGATTCTCACATGGGATGATCTTGTTTCGAAATTCATCAACAAATTTTTCCCTCCTTCCAAAACAACAAATCTTCGAAATGAAATCACGAGATTTCAACAAAGATTTCATGAAACTTTCTACGAGGCATGGGACCGATTCAATGATCTTCTTCGAGCACGCCCACATCATGGATTTTTAGAGTTACATCAACTCGATACTTTCTATAATGCTTTGAACTCTAATGATCAAGATTCATTGAATTCCGCCGCAGGTGGTAACTTTTTGGATAAAATGCCTCGTGATTGCCTAAGAATCATTGAAAGCAAATCCAAAGTTCGTAATTCACGTAACAAACCGGTTGTTGCAAAAGTGAGTTCGAGCTCTTCTACCCCCGGTATCTCTCCCGATGTTGCTGAACTTAAAGATATGGTGAAAGCTTTACTTCTCGATAAGAAAAACCAAACCCAACCTCCCACTCCCGTCAAAGCGATCGAGGAAAGTTGTGTTACTTGTGGTGGTGCTCATTCTTACCAAAATTGTCCCGCCACCGATGGCAACGTTTATCGTGACAAGATTCAAGAATTTGTTACTCAAGCAGCAACAGCTAATTTCAATCAAGGAAATACCGGTTACCGAGCCCCGATTGCTAATCAAATTCGACCTCCCGGTTTTCCTCCCGTTTAACAAAACCAAGGAAATAACCAAAACCATTACAACTAAAACCGGGGAAATAATTACAACCAAGCTTCCACCTACCAACCCCCCGATTAACCAAAGCCAAATTTATCAACCTCCAATTAATCAACCCCTGGTTCACCAAGCTCAACCTTACCAAGCTCCAGCTCAGCAAACACAAGGTGTGACTAAGAACGATTTTGAAAGCTATGTCAAAGCTAATGATGCAGTGATGAGGAACATGCAAGACCAAAACCAAAACCTGCAAAATCAAATGACCAATTTACAGACATCTTTCCAGTTTGTGAATTCAATACCGCTTCTACTTCAGGTTCAGGGACACTCCCTAGTAATACCATTACTAACCCGAAGGTAGACTTGAAGGGTATTACCACCCGAAGCGGTGTTGCTTATCAAGGACCTCAACCGAATCCTACTATTTCTCTCCTCCTAAAGTAGTGGAACGTGAAACCGATGTGACAAAGGACACGGTGCCTCCCTATTAATGAACGGTAAGTACCTAAGCGACTAAACCTCTGGTTGTCCCAAGTCAACCCTCAAAATGACTAAATCCTGAGCACCATTGTTACCACGTTAGATGCTTCCGATTGCCTAAACCGCGAACTGTTCAATTCCGTATCCTTTAAGACGTAATGAAGAAAAGCGTCGTGAAAAAGCTACACGACCAATTGAGAAATTCTATCAAAAATCTTTTCCAAGATATGAGTTTCGAATTAGTTTAGGAGATGCTTGGATTCTTATTCCAAAATTTGCCTCCAACTCTTAAAGCTTAAATCGGAAACAAAGAAAAATTAATAGTGAGAAAAATTGGCTATAAATATCCTTTGAATGAAGTATTGTTCGGACACGGCGGTCATCCTAAACAAGTAACCCGTAGAAAACTTGGATTACCCCGGCAAATTCTAATCCCTATTTGATTTTCTCATTAATTGAAGAATTGCTTATGCCTTGGCCGATCTTGGCGCTAGCATAAATCTCATGCCATTATCCGTGTGGAAAAAGCTTTCTCTTCCTGAGCTCACTCCTACTTGTATGACTCTTGAACTTGCAGACCGTTCGATTACCAAACCAATCGGTATCACCGAAGATGTCTACCTAAAAGTAGGAAAGTTCAAATTCTCGGACGATTTTTTTTAGTCGTAGACATTGATGGCCGATCCTCGAGTTCCCGTTAATTCTTGAGGGTATCCTTCTAAAGACGGGCGAACTTTGATTGATGTGTACGAAGAAGAATTAAACACTTCGTGTTGGAAAAGAAGCCATAACATTCAATCTTGACCAAAACTTCAAGACACTACTCACATTTACTAGAATAACGACGAACCGAATCGACGTTATTGAAATGGCTTGTGAGGAGTATTCTCTCAGGAAATCCTCATGTTTCTTCGATGTGAACTCAGTGGCTAATCCCTCCTTGTACTATGCCCCATATCGATTCTACCTCTTCTATCTCTAACTCTCACCCCCCTTCGGGATAGGATTTTCTCTTGAGGGAAGTCGATGCTATTTCTCGCTCTTGATAGATGATCTAACTTCACGGAAGTTGCAATGAATCTAACATGACCTGGAGGGGATATCTTCAACTTAAATCATTTCTTAATGATGATCCATCACCCCCTCCAAACAAGGAAACTATTTGCCTGAAATTCGAAAAGAACTTAAAATTTGTGAAGCTAAAACTGATAAATCTTTAATTGATGAACCTCCCGAAGTCGAACTTAAGGCTTAACCTCTCAACTCGAATTACGCATTTTTGGAAGGTGACAACAAGTATCCCATCATAATTACTAAAGACTTGAGTGTCGAGGAAGAAAGCCGCTCAACATCATAAAGTTTTTGAAGTCACGCAAGCGAGCCATCGCTTGGAAACTCTCCGACATCAAGGTATTTACCCCAGACTTTTGTACTCCAAGATTCTATGGAAGAGTACTAACAAACCGGATTCGGCGGATTTCAACACCAAAGACGGGTGTAATCCAAAGATCCACGATGTCATCAAAAGGATGTTTGAAAAACTTCTTGACGCTGATTAATTACCCGAATTCCACCAGATAAGTCCTTTGGTAGCCCCGTACATTTTAAGCACCGAAAAAAGGGTTGGCTTTACCGTATTTGAAAAATGATAAAACGAATTAATTCGGCTCGATTGTGTTATGGGATGGCGTGGTATGCATTGACTACCGAAAGATAAATGAAGGCCACTCATAAAGACCACTTTCACAACCGTTTATGGATCAAATGTTTGAGAGATTAGCGGAAACGAGTACTATTGTTTTCTTGAATTGTTTCCTCGGGTTATTTTCAATTCCATCCGACGTCATGGATCAAGAAAAGAACAACATTCACTTGTCCCTTACGAAACGTTTCGCCTAAAACCGACGCATGCTTTTGGCTTATGCAATGCAAAGCCGGGCATGTTCAAAGGTGTATGATGGCTAATCTTTCATTGATAAGATTGAAAAAATAGGGAAAGTCTTAATGGACGGACTTTTGGTCTTTGGAATTCATACGAAAATTGCCTCTCTCGGTTGATAGACAAGATGCTTCAAATGTGTGAGACACCAATCAATGTCAAATTTGTGAAAAAGTCATTTTAAGGTAAAGGAAGGCATTGACCTTGGCCATAAAGATTCCAAAAAAAGGGATGAGTGTGATAAAGCAAAATTGATGTTGATTTGCTAAGTTACCTCATCCCACCACCGTAAGGGTTGTTCGGATAGTTTTCCTTCTCGGTCATTGCCGGTTCTAACCGAGATCGGTTCATTAAGGATTTTTCTAAAATTTCCTGACCGATGACTCATCTCCTTGAGAAGAATAATCCGTTCATTTTCTCCGATGATTGTATTTAAGCTTTTCAAACATTAAAGAAAAAACTTACTAAAGCTCCAATCTTGATTGCCCCAGACCGGGACCTAACCTTTGAGCTTATGTGCTATGCAAGCGACTTTGAAATAGGAGCAGTCTTGGGGCAACATCATGAAAAACACTTTAGGCCTATACACTATGCTAGTAAAACAATGAACGAGGCGGAATCGCATTACACTACGACGGAGAAAGAAATGTTAGCCGTAGTGTATGCCTTTGAAAAATTCCGATCTTACCTCATCTTAAACAAAAGCGTAGTGTATACGGATCACTCTGCCCTAAAATATCTCTTTGCAAAAAAAGATTCCAAGGCAAGATTGCTCCGGTGGGTTCTCCTCCTTCAAGAGTTCGATTTCAACGTAATTGACACAAAAGGAGCCGAGAATCTCGCGGCCGATCATCTTTCCCGATTAGAAAATCCTTATGAAAATGTTCTCGACCCAAAGGAGGTAAATGAAAAAGTTTCCTCTCGAGACACTTAATATGGTGACTTCTCATGGTGATTCAAGTACCCCGTGGTTTGTCGATTATGCAAATTACCACGCGGGGAATTTCATTGTTAAAGGGATGTCGTCCTAGCAAAAAAACAAGTTTTTCAAGGATGTTAAACACTACTTTTGGGACGACCCCTATTTGTTCAAAATATGTGTGGATCAAATGATCTGGCGGTGTGCTGCAGGCCAAGAAGCTGTTGACATCCTCACAACTTGCCATAGTGGACCCATCGGGGGACATTACGGTGCCAACTACACCGCCAAAAAGGTTTTTGACTCAGGATTTTATTGGCCCACGATTTACAAAGATGCCCATGACTTAGTCACCCGATGTGACACTTGTCAACGTCAAGGAAAACATTTGCAGCTTGATGAAATGCCTCAAAATTCCATCAAAGTTTGAGAAATCTTTGACGTGTGGGGCATCGATTTCATGGGGCTGTTCCTGTCTTCACGAGGGAACAAATACATACTCGTGGTGGTCGACTACTTGTCAAAATGGGTTGAAGCAAAAGTGCTCCCCACCAACGATGCCCGAGTTGTTTGCAAATTTCTTAAATCTCTCTTTTCTCGATTCGGTGCCCCTCGTGCTATCATAAGTGATCGCGGAAGCCATTTTTTCAATGACCAGTTTACAAAGGTCATGCTTAAATATGGAGTTACTCACCGTCTCTCCACCGCGTATCACCCAAAAATAAGTGGGCAAGTTGAGGTATCCAATCGTGGCTTGAAACAAATTCTTGAAAGGACCGTGGGCGAGAACCGTGCCTCTTGGTCGGATAAATTAGATGATGCACTCTAGGCCATCCGTACAGCTTATAAAACACCCATCAGGTATACCCTATACAAGCTCGTGTACGGAAAGGCATGTCATCTACTGATCGACCTCGAGCACAAAGCCTACTAGTCCTTGAAGCATGCAAATTTTGACCTTGAGATGGCGGGTGATCACCGTAAAGTTCAAATCAATGAACTAAATAAACTTCGTGATCATGCCTATGAGAACTCTTTGATCTATAAAGAGAAAACAAAGAGGATCTGATTGCAGTTTATTATACTATAGAATATATCATAATAATATAATCCCGAGAGTAATTAAGAAAGTTACCAAGTTACCTTGATAAAATTTACTCTCAAAAAAATATATATAATATAATATATAATAAGTATGTTTGACCGGGTAAGTATGATCACCCGGGTCGTTTTCCCCAATGACTCATGCAATGGAAACCTCGTTTAAGTTTGGATCCTTGGCTTTCCAGTATGAACAGGAAAGCTAAACAGCTTAT
>BQNB010154828.1:0-15469 GCA_026074375.1 Tanacetum coccineum | reverse complement strand
CAGACATTAGCTTATAAATTACAAATGATCATTAAACATTTAGAGATATGTGTTAGCTTATTGATTCATTGTTTTTCTTTCTATACAAAATAAAACTTGGCAAATGCGCCCACATTTGCATACTTATTGCAAACTATGTTGGTGATTGTGCGTCACCAATATGATTTAAGTGTAGTGGATTGACTTGGTTGACCAATGTGTAATCATGATAAATGTTCAACAAGTCGGGGTTGTGCGGAGTGCACACTTGTATGGCGTTATTATGATTATCATTTTGGGGCGAAGCCCCGAATGACGGGGGTCCGGGGGCAGCGCCCCTGGTAGCAGGGTCCAAGGGGCGGCAGCCCCTGGCAGGGTCCAAGGGGCAGAGCCCCTGGCTGGGGTCCCAGGTCAGCTTGGAAAAATTTTATTTGGTATAAAGTGTTATGTTAAAAAATGCACTTGGAAATAAAATTCCCGGATATGGACTTGTTTTTTTTTGCCCTTTTTATTTAACCGATTTGGCAGTTAAACTAACTGCTATGCAGTTATAACTGAAAAATCAGTTTTGTTGGTCATATAATCATCACATCTCTGGTTCTGTTTTTATAACATCAAAACACATTCTCATTTCATAATCTGAGTTTTATCCGATTTAAGATTTCGATAGAACCCTCGAAATACTTCGATCTGAAAGTGTTTACACGACTCTCAAATTTCTGTGATCATAAATTCATAACACAAGCTGTAACAAGAGTGTTCAAGTAACCTTTTTCTACTTACTATTGGATAATCAATTTGTTAGTCGCTGGATGACAATATGAGAGTAATAACGAATTTATAGACTAGAACATACGACGATTTATGCAGTTACTAAATTTGATTTGTTTATCAAAGATTATGTTTAAAGACAAACAGGGGAATCATGAGAGGTTGTATCATAGGATAAGGAATATCATTACCCGCATGCGCCAACAACACGTGTTTCTTCTTCCTGTTGTCCATCTGCTTGCCAACGAGCCAGTCCAAAGTCTCCAACCTTTGTTTAAATTGGACTTAATTTTTATCTATAAAGAAAAACCAAAAAAAATAACTGGAGGACCTACAAGACATTTCATGACTTACCAATGGCTCAAAATCGTGTGTTAAGAGTATATTACTAGGCCTGAAGTCTCTATGAACTATGCAACCGACCCTGCAATCTTCATGAAATACCTCAACGCTCTTGCTGCACCACATGCAACCTTCATTCTGTTCTTCCATGTCATTACTTCACCTTCCTCCGTTCCTGTCCCATCAAATCATTTCCATAACTTTCAATCTTCCTCTAAATTACCCATTTTCCAAAAAAGAGAGAAATTTATGTAATCTTACCATATAAGTGTCTATCTAAAGATCCATTACAAGCAAACTCGTAAACAAGTAGCCATTCCTTTTCAATGCAATAACCAATCAACATGACCAAATTTTTGTGTTGTGCACTTTTCAACACTTCAACTTCAGAACAAAACTCAGCTGCACCTTGTGCACTTACCATCTTGCGTTTTTTGACCGCCACAACCTGCCCATCACTCAAAATGCCTCTATAAACATGACCATAACCACCTTCTGCCAAGAAGTTGCTTTCTGAAAACCCATCGGTTGCTTTCTCAATCTCTTCATGACTTCGTGGTGATCTACCTATCACAGGAACAGTATGCTTGCAGATGGAGCAAAGAGGAGGTGGTGTAGGTGGCTTTTTTAGAGACAGAGACATGTCCCTTCTTATACTTGAGGTTCGGTCTACAGTTGTATTTGTGTGGCTGAACGATACCCTTCTTAAAGTTTGTTGGCCTGACTGATTCTTATAGTCTTTTTCTTGTTGACGTAATCGCCTAAGATCAACTGATCGCCTTGCTGGAAATGGCACTGTTTTGGTTTCTTTCTTCATATCTGTGCTAGATAAAATTAAACATAAGAAAACCTTGAAACATATAGATTAAAAACAACGTATTCAACAAGAAGAAGAATAAAATTTGTAACTATCTCACCATCTTCATTACTCGTTCGATTTCCATTCCCATAAACTTTTTCTTCTATAAGTCCAGATATCGATCTGCGAGGTGCCATAATCACAAATGCAGGGATCATGTTCAGTTGTGATTCTGAATACTGTTTTGGGCGAGGAGGTGTGTGTTTCAGAACTTGAGAGCGAGTCTTTTGGAGAGCTACTTCGGTTGCCGTGGATGATGAAGTATTTTGTGTGTTAAATGAGCTTGGAGTGAGAACTTGAGTCGGGCTAGTGCTGTTAGCTTGAGTGTAGGCTGGTAAAGCACCGAGCATATCACCCATAGTTGGGACTTGCTCTTGATCAGTCTTCACTGCAAATGGGAAGTTTACTGATCTAAGGATGTTGTGATAGGAACCGTCTATGACTACGACATTGCAATTCAAGTACAGCTTTATGCAACAATCTGCTTCGTCTTTCAAGCGTCTATCAAATTCACATACAACTATTATAACTTGTCACATATACGGGGTGCTTTGACGTGCGTTTGACAAGAACTGAATGCTGATAATATATTTCTGACTATTTAGGTCGACATAATCAGAGATTGAGTACTATGTGTGTAAGTAATTACTGAGCTATTCCTAACTCTAACACACTTGATTATGTACTTAACTGCTTAGCTTAGTTGCTTATGACGTTTCAAGTCAACATAATCCCTGTAAAATGCACGCCCAAACACCCCCTTACTCACAGTTATAGATTTAGATGAGGGTACTTACTGATCAAGAATTACCCATGTTGAACGCATTTCTGTTGCTACCATAGCAACTGACCCGACTGGGGCATACGCTACGACTTTTACTTCAGTATGAACCTGTATTCATTATAAGCATTAGATTATTACCTTTGAATGACTAATAACTGCATTGCGTACCTTGACTACTTTGTGAAGGGAAAAGAGATGGTGTATCATCTGCGCACACACATCATAAACTCGTTGTGGTATATCACGTCCTTCATCTACAAATCCAACCTTATCAGACACATCATTTTTTCCAGCTGTACTCCTTTTTCTCAACAACCCTTTTAAACAGCATGAAGATGTTAAAAACAACTAATCGACTCGAACATTAGATAAAAGAAAAAGTTTACTTATCATATATAGTCATCTTACGAGAAAATAATCCCTTGGAAGAGTTAGGCGCCTGAGTACTCTTGACAGGAAGCAGGCAGTAATCAGGAGAAGGTATAATCGCAAGTAGGATTAGTGTATCCATAGGCTTGATCACGTTTTGAACCGCCCATTCAAGTGCATAATCCGTGACCTCTATACCAGCCTCAATGCTCACTAGTATCACCTGACCAACCATTTTATCAACCTTTTCGCAATTATATTCTTTAATGTCTCCTCATGAAGCTCGTACAAAGTCTCCGACAACGTACGTTCATAGAAGATTTAATATATAGTTAAGTTCTTGCTCATTTTGATCATATCTTGTCACATTTTCTTTATCTTTTCTGTCTTTATCATGTTCTTTATCTTTAAGCAAATAAAGCTGTATGAATGAGTGTATGTTTGTCTTTGTTTTTTAACTCATGGACTTTTTCATGCTTGTTTTGCAGCTATAAAACTCTAAACAATATAGAACCAAAATAAAAATAAAAAATTTGTTTAGTGTTCTATATTTGACTTATTCTATACAGCAGTCCTGCACCATCATATCAGAATAAGGAAATAATTTAAAATTTGAATCCCTTCAGGCTAATGTGAGGAATGGTTGACTTGTGACTCATGTTAAATATGGATGGTGATGTTGGTGTTTGAATTAGTCCTTAAACAGTTAAACGGCATAGACCATATAAGACAACAATATAGGGTGACATATGTTTGTTGGTTGGATTCCATATATATCCGTTGAAAATAATTTGTTGTTTATCAAAATATTTTAGCCTCTTAAAAAGTTATAAAATAATTTTCAAATATAAATATAAATACATATATTAGAACAAATCTTAGGGCCGAGCACGGTCCGAAAAACCGGACAAATCAGACCGAAAACCGACTTGATCTAAAAGTACGGACTGAGGACCGGACGAAATGTTCGGTCAACGTCCACGTCAGTCCGGTTCGGTCAAACAAAACATAATAGTCGGTTGTACGTAAAACCAGATCAAATACTGAAAATGAGGAAAAAAGTGGACCGATGATCGAACCAAAATATGTACGGATCCGGCTTCTCTTCCGTTCGTTTCACAGTCTTATGCATGGTAAACCCGTTAAAAAGGCTTGCTGAGTAAAAGGAGCATCTTAAAAAAAAAATCGAAAATTTGATAGAAAATTAATAAGCCCATCAGAAAAATCCAAAAAAGTTAATGTAGCCCAAGTAAATGATTGTTAGCGACCTGACTAATAAATCATGGCGTTAGTTATAATTTGGGATGTTAAGATTAAATGAGAAGGATAATGAAAATAAAAATGTCCAAGCCCAGGAACTTAGTAAGAGTCCTGATAAATGAGTATTTTTTATCCAAGAAACATTCGGTTTTCATTTTGGTCGTACGTGTAGACAATCCTACATAATAAAATATGTATTACAAGCACTAAGGGTTGTAGCTCACTTAGTAGAGCATCTTGTTTACACGCGCGTTGATGTTTTTCAGAGACTGCATCATGCAGTCAAAAAATTGATCTTATTGAGAAATCGATGTTTAAAATTAACCCGAGGGTAAGAAAATTATCCGCGAAGCTACCAAATGAAGTCCTGAACTACCTGCTGCTTGTGAAGCATGAAAGGAGATCAAATTTGAATTCTAAGATGAGAAGAACCTACAAAAATGGATACATTCTCCTTAAAATTCTTCCTCACAAATTTAAATATGTGGCTAATTACCTATCAACCTTCTCAATGGATCTCTTCCCATAATTTTGGAGTTCTTTGATGACGTATAGTAGGCATACCAAGCCTCTGGGCTTGGGCCACACTATCACTTGGGCTTCTGGGCCCAACTTAGCAGTCATGGGCCGAAACTAAACCTAATCCTGCATTGGTCACGACCCGGACACAGCAAAACGGACGCGGACCTAACTATAGGATACTTCCGTCCACGGAAAGCACACGCGTCCGTACACACGGTTATTACGGAACTTTGCCCGACAAGGGACCCACTCTGGCCACTAACTAAACAAACAAAATATTAGGAAACCCTAATATTTCGTTCGCTTATAAAAAGGGACCTTCTGACACAATGAACAGGACGATTTTCTCACTCTACATACACATACTTTCTCTCTCTACATGTTTACTTACTTTCACGCCGGAGTCTAACCGTGGGGTCCGTCCCCACGGTAAAACTAACGGTTTATTTGATTGTGCAGAAAATCATCACTTCTCTTGCTCTAGTACAAGATCTAATGCTCAAATCATTCGGGAACTCGACCCGACGTATAATTTGAGTCCTATTCTATACCCTACACTTATTTTGTACTAACAAGTGGCGCCATCCGTGGGAACGCAACGTAACCACGTTTTCTAAAATACTCATCATGAGCACTCACGAACAACACACCCCAACCGTTCCTACGTCCGCCGTACGGAACACTGGGGGAAGAAGTGACCCACAAGGTCTCGAAGAGCCTACGCTTAACGAGGTCCTAAGAGAATTGTGTGACAAAACTACCACCAACTCTTGCCACTCATTGCCGAAAAGATGCAAAAAGAAAAAGAGCAGCAAGATAAGCTTAATGCGGTAAAGGCACGCTTACTCTACGGCAACGAGACCGGAAAAAAATCAAAGAAATCATGAAGAGTCGCATTACTCCGAATCCAAGACGCCAACCGCCAGAACAGAGCCAAAAAGGAGGCATGGAAATAGGCGCTCCCGAAGCCCGTCACCGGTTGCCAGTGTCTTCAAAAGACTCAAACAAAACAGACCTCCTTCACCTAGGCCCAGGCCGCGGAAGGAGGGTGGTGTGTTCAATAGGTTGGGAGGAAAAGAACGAAGTGCATCTGCATGTTCTGACAGCCGCCATCAGGGTTCCCACGAAAAGGAAATCGAGGTGCAACCAAGGAAGCATCATCATAGGGGCACGTCGTCCCAGGAAACTGGCAGACATTCAGAGAGTGAAGACAGTGAGGGAGGTCACTGGAAGTCCAAATCAAGAAGACACATGTCAAACACCTACGAAGATGATCTCTCATCAGCCTAGGCGTGTGTGAAAAGAAAAACCACTTTCACACCTCGTATCGGCATTTCAATTTCCCAAGAGATAAGGATGCCCAACCACGTAAGGACATATGGATGAAGGGGGATCGGTTAGATCATTTAAAGTATTTCCAGGCCGCGGCAAAGACAGAGAGGTGGGCAATGCCAACATGGTGTCACATGTTCAACTCAACGCTCACTGGAAACGCTAGAGTCTGGTTCGACAAACTCCCAAGGGAATCCATTGACAGCTATGAAGATTTGAGAACAGCATTCAGGGAAAATTATCTCCAACAAACAAAACACATCAAGGATCCGGTGGAGATACACCATATCAAGCAAAGAGATGGAGAATCCACGGAGGACTTTATGGAAAGATACAAAGCAGAAATCCTGGATGTGGAAGGAGCGCCGGAATGCATGAAGATCTCCGGATTCATGCACGGTATAACCCACCCCGAGCTGATCAAGCGTTTATACGAGAAAATTCCGAGGTCAATGGACGAAATGTACAGGGTGACTACGTCTTTTCTGTAAGGGGAAGTTGTCGCATTCAGTCATAGTCGGAAAAAAGCACCCGCGCCGTGGAAACAGCCAGAAGGAGGAAACAAGCCAAATTTTAAGAAGGGTTTTAAAAATAAGCAAAGATCGGATCGGAAGCCAGATAGGTTTTCACTCCTTACGAAAACCCCGAAAGAAATTTTCGCTTTAGAAAAAGGAAAATTCAAGGCTCCGCCACCAATGGTAACTCCTGCGGAAAAAAGGGATCCAAACAAGTACTGTGAATTCCACGCAGATACGGGGCACAGCACAGACGAATGCATGCAGCTGAGAAAGCAGATAGATGAGATGATCAAGTCGGGTAAGTTGTCGCAATTCATCAAAGAATTAAAACAAAACGATAAGCCAAAGGCACCAAAGAAGGGGGAAACGGCCGGAAAAGACAAGCCCCTAGCCATCTTGATGATTCAACCGTGGGAGAGGGTAGCCAAACAAAGGGTCACCCAGAGTTTCTCTCCGGAGACAATAATCTCTTTTCCGTCTTTAGGAGAGGAAGACGGAACGGAAGGACCAATGATCATCGAAGCTGAAATAGGAGGGCACTTCGTACACCGGATATACGTGGACGGAGGAGCGTCCTCAGAAGTTCTATATGAACATTTCTTCATCAGGCTCCGGCCAGAAATAAGAAGCCAGATGATCCCAGCTACCACATCACTCATAGGATTCAGTGGAGAAACCATTTGGCCGATAGGCCAGATATCCCTACTAGTAAAGATAGGTGACGAAGAGCATTCCACTTCCGCATGGATGAACTTCATGGTTATCAGGTCACCATCTCAACACAATGGAATAATAGGCAGAACGGGTATAAGAAAGATCCGTGCCGTACCATCCACAACACACGGAATGTTAAAATTCCCGGTAAAAGGAGGAACGATAACGATACGAAGCAGCAGAGTCATCCCGATGGAATGTGCAATGATCTCCGGACCTAGCACATAAACACCCTGACCTGTCAGGTGTTCGGAGGTGACGATAAAAGTGGCCATTCATCCTGAATACCCCGAGAAAACAATAGCCATAGAATCTACCCTAACAGAAAAATGACGCAAAGAACTATGTGCTTTGCTCAGACAAAACCTGGATGTTTTTTCCTGGAAGCCAGCAGATATGACGCGCGTCCCGCGGCACATGGCGGAGCACTGCTTAAATGTCCGAGAGGGATGCCCACTGTCTGACAAAAGAATGGGGCAAGCGCCGGATGAAATAAAGCGATCCAGGAGAAGTGGAAAATTGGTAGATGCCAAGAATCGTGAAGAAGATCCTATCACAGCTGGCTATCAAACGATCTATGGTCAAGAAAACACGATGGGAGTTGGCGAAATGTGTGGGATTTTCAAGATTAAACAAAGCATGACTCTCTAGGTGGTATCTTGCCGGGGAGATAGATTGGAAAGTAGAATCTCTCTGCGGATACCCCTTCAAATGTTTCCTGGACGCATACAAGGGGTACCACCAAATCAAAATGGCTAAGGAGGACGAAGAAAAAACAGCATTCATCACGAGCCAGGGGATATTCTGTTACTCAAAGATGTCGTTCGGCCTAAAGAATGTCGGGGCAACTTACCAACGCTTGGTAGACAGGGCATTCCAAAAGCAGATCGGACGCAACCTGGAAGTATATGTCGATGACTTGGTCATAAAAAGCCGCACGGAAGAAGAAATTATCCGAGATATAGAAGAAACATTCAAAACCCTCCGGCAAATAAACATGAAGCTAAATCCAAAAAAATGCACCTTTGGGATGCAGGAAGGGATGTTCTTGGGCTACAAAGTAAACGCCGACGGACTGAAAGTATGTCCAGACAAGGCAGACGCGGTCCTTAGTTTGCCATCTCCGAGATGCCTTAAGGACGTGCAAAAATTGAACGGGAAACTAGCAAGCTTAAATAGGTTTCTGTCAAAGTCAGCCGAAAAATCACTACCTTTCTTCAAAACCCTGAAGAAATGCACAAAGAAGGGTGATTTCCAATGGACTCAGGAAGCCGAAGTAGCCTTCAAACAGATGAAGAAACTCATAGCGGAACTCCCAATGCTGACTGCACCAAAGGAAAAGGAGGAGCTAATCATGTACCTAGCCGCGGCCAAGGAAGCTATCAGCGCAGTCTTAATGACCGAAAGGGGAGGCAAGCAATTGCCAGTGTACTTTGTGAGCCGTGCCCTACGAGGGCCGGAGATCAACTACACCCCCATGGAAAAATTGGTATTAGCCTTGCTCAGCGCAAGCAGACGGCTGAAAAGGTACTTCCAGGCACATACAATTGTTGTAATTACGGATCAGCCGATAAAGCAATTATTGTCAAAATCAGAAATCAGCGGGAGGATGCTAAAGTGGAAATTTGAGCTAGAAGGATATGACATCCAATACAGGCCAAGGACATCGATCAAAGGACAAATATTGGCAGATTTTATCGTAGAGCGACCGGATGAAGAATCCCCGGACGAACTCATGGCAGAGCCAGAAGAATTACCAGAACCATGGACTTTGTTTACAGATGGGTCATCCTGTATAGATGGTTTCGGAGCCGGGCTGATATTGACAAATCCGGAAGGAGTTGAATTCACGTACGCCATGAGGTTTAGGTTTGAGGCTACCAACAATGAAGCTGAGTATGAAGCATTAATAGCCGGTCTCCGGATCGCAGAACAAATAGGCGTAAAAAACCTTCAAGCAAATGTAGACTCTCGCCTTGTAGCAAACCAGGTCAATGGCTCTTACGTAGCAAAGGAGTCAGGTATGGTTCAGTACTTGGAAAAAGTAAAAACGCTCGCAAGTAACTTCAAGGAATTCTCCATCAAACAAGTACTGCAGAGCGAGAACAAGAAGGCGGATGCCCTAAGCAAGATTGCATCTACAACCTTCGCACACCTCAGTAAGCAAGTACTTGTGGAGGAATTAAAGGAAAATTCTATACATGAGAAGGAGGTCCTCGCTATAGTGGAGGAGGAATGGCAAACATGGATGACACCTATATGCGAATACCTTAAAAAGGAAATCCTCCCGGAAGACAAAAAGAAAGCAAGGGTGGTACATCGCAAGGCATCCTAGTATACCATGATCAATGGAACTTTATACAAGAAATCTTTCTTGGGACCTTGGCTCCGGTGCGTCGGACCACTTCAAGCAAACTACGTCCTTAGAGAAATACACGAAGGATCCTGTAGCATGCACTCTGGTCCTAGATCCGTGGTCGCCAAGGCCATCCGGATGGGATATTACTGGCCAACAATGCATACGGATGCGCGAAAACTAATAAGGGAATGCAATGACTGCCAAGTCCATCGTCCCATTTCGAGAAATCCGCAACAAAACTTAACCCCCATTACGTCTCCGTGGCCATTCTATAAATGAGGGATCGACATAGCCGGACCCTTCCCAGAGAGACCAGGCAAAGTCAAGTTCTTGATCGTAGCTATTGACTACTTCACCAAATGGATTGAAGCAAAGCCTGTTGCGACTATCACGGGCAATCAAAGAAGAAGTTCGTATGGGACAACATTGTTTGCAGATTTGGCCTACCAGGGGAAATAGTATCGGATAATGGAAAGCAGTTTCGTGATAACCCATTCAAAGACTGGTGCCAAAAACTATGTATCCGCCAGTGTTTTATCTCTGTGAAGCACCCACAAGCAAATGGCTTGGTAGAAAGAGAAAATAGGAGTCTGGGAGAAGGAATCAAAGCTCGATTAGATGAAAGAAGCAAGGATTGGATAGGAGAACTCTTACACGTCATATGGGCACACCGCACCAAAAGGTGACAGTTGGGAAATATGCACACGGAAGTATTTGAGAACGGCCATAAAAACCTTTGTAAATGGAATCCTATAACCACAAACACCAAAGATCCTAGTATATACGCCTACTTTACCGGCTGGGAACTCGGAAATGGTTTTACCACGCTCCGGAGCAGTGGGATGAACCTCAGCCAGAATATAAAAGCTATTACAAAAGCTATCTGCCATTTCTTGGGTCATAATAGAATGTTTAGTAGCAAAGTTAGCCATTTGGGAGATTGGATGAGGAGAAGTGCAAACCTGAAGTTCGAAGAACCCTAAAAAAAACAAAGTGCAGACGTGTGATAAAGATGAAAAGCTTAAAAAACTCAACAATGGTGGAAAGTAAGGCTGTGAAAAAGGAAACAGTAAAAATAAGAGGGGGCATTTATACCCTTGGTGTAATTTATATCTACCCACAAGCCAGATGATGCCACGTGACACCCACTTGTATAATCAACGATCCGAATTCATCTAGGAAACAAGTTAAAACAGCTGTAAATAATACTCACATCAGTCAGGAAATAAAGGACAACATCGGTCTAGCGACACCTAAACGTATCCAACATTGATAGTGAGGCTTCGCAGAAAAGATACGTGACACGGAATGCGGCAAACCATTTAGCATAAAACCGAATCTGGCACTGATCACTGCACGCAGGAGCATAGTCGTAGGAATATCATACTAACTAGGGACTGATGACGTATAGTATGCATACAACCACCAGGTTTGGGCCACACTATCACTTTGGGCTTCTGTTGCCCAACTTTAGCAGTCGCAGAGCAAACTAAACCCAATGCCTTCAATGGTTACTACCACAGGACACAGCAAAACGGACGCGGACCTAACTATATGAAACAATTCGTCCAAGAAAAGCACGACGCGTCCGAACATACGGTTTATTACGAACCTCCCGACAAGGTATCACCACTCTGGCCACTAACTAAACAAACAAAATATTAGGAAACCCTAATATTTCATTCGCTTATAAAAAGGGACCTTCTGACACAATAAACAGGATGATTTTCTCACTCTACATACACATACTTTCTCTCTTTACATGTTTACTTACTTTCACGCCGGAGTCTAACTGTGGGGCCCGTCCCCACGGTAAGACTAACGGTTTATTTGATTGTGCAGGAAATCATCAGTTCTCTTGCTCTAGTACAAGATCTAATGCTCAAATCATTCGGGAACTCGACCCGACGTATAATTTGAGTCCTATTCTAAACCTTACACTTATTTCTACTAACATTCTTCATTGTGTATGTTGTAATTTGGAAACTTTCTTTTCGTGCTATACCCTAAAGATATTTCCAGTCCATCGTTGATTGCATGTATAGATAGCTTTTAACATTTATTAACGAGCAATGAAAACCAAAACGTTGCTGCCAAGCAAAAGAAGTCAAATTTTGTGCGACACATGGTCGTAAATCTTGGAGCCGCCACTGATATAATTCAATCCAGCTAAATAAACCAAGTAATTGTGAAGGGTACGATGTTGAATAAGTTTTATAATTCAAGGTAAATTACAAATTTTGTCCTCGTGGTTTCCAGTTTTTTGCACTCTATGTCTTTTTAAAGAATTAATTGCGTTGCATGTCGCTGTTTTTCCTCACGCTCCATAACCTTTTTGCGTGGACCGTTAGTCAAAGACCACTAAAATGACAAAAGTACCCTCGTCTGCTTTCACATTTAATTTACTCTTCAAATTTCATTTATTTATAAACAAAAATACTTTTATAAAATTTTAAATCAAAAATTACAAACTTCAAGGGTCCTCTCTTTAAAAAAGGATGCCATTCTTTACATAAACTACATGCATCTTTTTTTTGCTTTGACAAAAACCAACTTCACCAATAGAATGCATACCACAACAGAAGTCCGTGTTTTTTTTCTAGGAAATGAAGATTGATAAGTCTGAAGTCATTACATAAAATGTTCTTTGGAGTTAGTTGGTTTCTGTCTAGATCATTCATTAACTTTGCGAAACGATGATAATATGATTCAATCAGTTCCCCTTCTACAGAAGTAAACCTTTCCAACTCATTAAGCAGTTTTGCTTCCTTCTACTGACACCAATGTCTGTACCTTTCATCATTTGCTAAACTCGTAACCAAATCTCATTTGCACTGTTACAGCTGTCAACTGCAGCATAAATGTCTTCAGTAAGACCCATGAGAATAGTTTGAATATCTTGATCATCAGCCTCAACTTGCTTTGCTTCATATGCAGTGAGTTTATCATCAGTTTGTAAGTAAGAAGATGGTAGTATAGGAGGTGTACGATTCGGGTCACCGGATCAAGAATGGATTTTACTAGCAATTTCCTGTTAGATTTGATCTTTACATAAGAAGACGATTTGACCATGGAATGTAGTTGTCTTTGTTGAGCATGGGAGGACGGTTTTCCGAACCAGTAACATAAATATCTTGTTGTGTCGACATTGCTAAGTGTGTGATTAGGATCTTAAGAAGATAAATTTGTGTTGTGGATAACCTTGATGTTGTTGTTGTTGTAAGTTAAGCCCGAGATAACCATCGTTAGAAATCTTGTAAACGAAGGACTAACGGTGAAATGATTTTCGATTAATGAGGACTAATGGTGCAAAACATTTTCTTATAACGGGGGACTAACGCTGCAAACAAGTTTGACTTTAAAGGTAACCGATGTTTAACTTATCTAGGGCTTGCAACTCGATTTCAAACACAAACCCTAAACTCAGTAATTACCGTTTCAAGATAATAACTCGTTTAAGACCTTTTAGGATAAGCTTATTTGGCCTAGAAAAGAACCATAATAAGTTGTCTCACCTGAATATTCCTTGTTGTTTCACCTGAAAATAAAGAACTTGTTTCGCCTAGAAATGAGCTTATTTGTTTCGCCTGGCTTAAGCTTGTAATAAGTTGTTTTGCCTGGATATTCAATGTTGTTTCGCCTAAAATAAGGAGTTTTGTTTCGCTCAAATAAGCAAGCTTTGTTTCGCCTATTAAGTTCAACTAGTTTCGCCTTTATAAGCTCAAGTTTGTTTCGCCTAATAAGCTGTTGTTTTGCCTGAGCACTTACGTAGGTGGAATCGTTGGTCGCTCAATACAAAACCCTTTAGTTTTTCCTAGCTTACCACTTAGTTGTGTGACAACCGCGATTTAGTGAGGTTAGTTTAACCGTTAGTGTTAACCTAGCTAGCTCCATGTGTTTTTATTTATGTGCGTAAGTCGATTTGGTGGTTTATGTGTGATATAATATGTGCTTGTGGGGATAGAAATGGATGATTTAGTCATTCCATTTCGTAATTGATAATGATTTTGGAATGTTAGTGTGTTTGAGCATTTGAGCGTTTGAGAAATTAGGGTATCGTATATCGTTAATTTCGGGTTGAGATTATTTATTAAATTGAGGTTTCATAATTTATTTATGTAGTAATGAATAAAAATAAATTGGAAAATTAATAAGTAGTGTAAGTGTTTTTATTTTAGGTTATGTGCATTTATTTAAAGGTAAAGTAAATAAGTAATACGAGACATGCATACCCGTGCGTTGCACACGGGCTGAAGATATTTTGCGGGGAATGGAATATGTTGTGTTTGTTTCTATGTAGTTGTTGCAGGCTTGGTTGGTGACGTAATATTAGGATAGTTAGGTTTTTTTCCCCATTATTGGATAGTCATTATTAAATTTTTTTTATAATTATGAATGTAGGTTGTTAATTTTAGTTATGATTTTAGTTGCTACGTATATGTTAGGCGTTAATCTGGTTTTAAGTTAGCGATGTTGTGTGTTGGTGGATTCTCGGTGACGGGGTAAGTTGGTATGTGCTATATACATGTGTAACTGCACAACCCCTTTGTCTTAAGCAACTCAAAAGGTTGTGTGTTCAGCATAACCGCCTGAGTAACCTTCCTGCACAACACGCTGCGCAACTTGTACATTGTATCAACACTAATGACAATTAAATTAGAGGACCTAAGTTTATAATATAATAGATGATTCAAGCATATCATGTATATATTTATGAAGAAATGAGTGTGTTGATTAGGTTAAAACTACAAACTAATTTATTGTTATAGAATCACACAACACGTTACATAGTTTTATTTTGAGCTGTTAATCTATTCTAATAATGGATACTAGAGCAATAGCTAGTGAGACGTAGGCAGAGACAGAACCAACACATAATTTCATCATGTGCATTTATAAAAAGTTATACAAAACAAGGAACACAATCTTTTTAGACTGGGACCCTCAAAGACAACCTTGGTTCCGTCCCCGGACGTAGGGGGCTTCATTAGATATTATCACTACAATGATTATGGTCGACATTATGGTCTGACCCATGGGTTCTCTACCATGTCCCGTGAGTCGAGTTCTACTGGAAATAATACTTTTAAGCACCTCGAAAGCACAAAAGACATTGGTATATTGATCTTTTAGGCATTGTGAGGAGTTTAAGAACTTTAATGTACTGGGAGTCATTAGGGCAGTTAAATACCTTACTATTACGGGACACACGTCACCCATGAGGTATCATTCTGTATTACCTTCTGCAAGATTTAGTTCCTTATTATCACAATCTGCAAGGTTTTCGTCAGCGGCATCAACACCTACACCGGACAAAAACGAACAAGTTGCTAATCCTATTTTGAAAAGGTCTAGGGCAATGCTATTAGGAATCGTTCCAGCTTTAAGAGTTGTGGCTTCTATGAGAAGGTCTTGTTGGGATTTAATAAACTATTAACCATTAACAACCACGAGTACGCAGCAGATATGGATCAAGTATGGTGCATACAATTAACACACAATAAATAAACAAAAGGGTAATAAAGAAAACTAACCTTTGAAGACCAACTGCAAATGAAACTAAGTGGATAAGTTTCCACCGCTACGGTTGCTCACACAACACGTCGAACAAGTACGTCACGATGCTAGTCGTTACTTCACGTCTCTCAAACACCAAGTGT
>BQNB010154826.1:0-15469 GCA_026074375.1 Tanacetum coccineum | reverse complement strand
GTTTTTGAGCTTTCCTTAAGTCATAGAATGACTACAAAATTTGCTCTCTAATCCAGGAGCTATGAAACCCTGTGGTTGGTTCATATATATTTCTTCTTCTAAATCTCCATTTAAAAATGTCGGAGCTTCCAAGTATATTTTGTATAATAGAATCTATTTCACTTTTATTGGCTTATTTCCATTGAGCCATTTCGAGGAAGTTACCGCTTCTCGATAAGAAGTAGGTTCATTTCCTACTATAAAAGAAACAAAATCGGGTCCAAATGATTTCTCGACTTTTTGCCCTTTTGCTTCTTCTAGGTTCAACCTCTTCTTCCTTGGGTTGATCTTATCTCTCATCTTGGAGATCATTATCACCCCGTTGTCTCTGATCTTGGACAACTTCATTATTTATTCTAGATGATCTTCCAATTTCTTTTGTGAACAAGGAAATATATTATCAAAGAATAAAGCACTTCTTTATTCCATTATCATATCCGTATGTATATCCATAAATATAAAGAAACCGTAAGCACTACTGTTATGAGCATATACTAAGAACATACAATTCACAATTTCAAGTCAAATCTCTTGAACCTTGGGGTTCAATACAGATATCTTAGCTAGATACCCCCCACAGTTGTAAATACTTATAAGATAGTTTTCTTCTCACCCATATAGTTTATAAAATTATCTACCGTACACGTAACTTGAGTATCGGTCTCCCTTTTAACAAGTTCGAGAGCAGATCCTTTAATGTCACTCATGACATTCCAAATATATTGTTAATACGAGGTCCTATGATTAGTTTAAAACTAATTTGGTACTATTAACAACGTGCTCAATCATATAATGTTTCTTAACAAAACCGATTTTAATCGACTTTTGTTTAAAACACTAATGTTTTCTAAGATCCGTTATACAAAACCACATTAAAGGAAGTTTTTTGACTAAACAATTAAACAATATCGCCTATTACATAATGTTTTTAACAAAAAAAACGCATATGTAATATGATGTTGTCAATTTTCAGTAAGAAGATCTTAATAGATATGTTTCACATGATCTATTTCTACAATGAAACTCAACAAGGTTTCAGTAGATCCACTATTCTAAAGAAACTCAACAAGGTTTCTATAGAACTTTGTACCAACATCCTCTTTTTTGTACTTGCGTTCCAATGACTCTCATAATTCTTTGGCAGTCGTGGTCTTGCAGTACACGTTGTACAAAGAGTCCACCAGACCATTCAGAACATAGTTGTGACACAAAAAGTCAGAATGTTTCCATGTTTCCATGCTTCCACAGCTTGCACAGCCTGTGCATTAGAAAGTTTACCTTCCTTAGGAGGTTCCACCTGAGGTGCAGTCTCATTTAAGTACCGCACAAGGTTCAAAGTTATGAGATAGAATAACATCTTTTGTTACCACCTCTTAAATTTCTGCCCATTGAATTTTTCTAGTTTTTCCGCATAATTAGCAACTATGTTGGTAACCGGCGCACCAGTTACGTTCACAGGAGTAGTCACAATCGTGTTTGTCATCCTGAAATATCAAACACAAATAGTTAAATAAACTGTTATAAACTAGTATCCAAGAAATTCAATCTTGATTTCTATAATCTTGTACCGGGTCTGCTTCAAACAAACTCAATCTTAGTTTCAATGAATCAATAGATCAGTTTAATAGAAACTCAATCTTGGTTTTAAAATAAACTGATATGAACAACTGATTTTAAAAAATCGTTATAGATCTGTAATTCTCTGTAAGTTAAAAATCTGTTTAAATAAAACTGATTTCTAAAGAAACTCAATCTTGGTTTCGACAGAAAACAGTTTATAAAATATGTTAATAATATTTAATCCGATTTTAAGAAAGTGTTTATAATTCTGTTAAACAGAATCTGTTTTAAGATTGTAGGGAAACATGCACACTTTTATTAAAATAAAATCAGATTATAATTAATAATAATTAACAGATATTAAACAACAGAAAATAAAACAGACATAATTGGGAAGAAGCAGAAGAAAGACAATATGAACAATAAATAAGAAAACAGTAAAAGGTCGTGGAACGAGGCACGTGTTGGACACGTTTCCCTTAATATAGATTCGCCTTCTGTTCCCAGGGTACAACGTTCAAAGCTATTGTACAGCCGAACCTGACATACTTGCCTGAAATATCACGGAAAACAAAGTGCTTCTGATCGAAAAGACTGCTGGAAAACTTGTTAATGAAGCTTTTCTCTCTTGTGTGTTTTTCTTGTATCATGGAATGGTTGAGATTGTCATCTATTTATACACATTCATATGCATATGGTGTAATGGTGCAATCAATGTCAATTAATGCCTTATTAATGAGCTGCTATAAACCAAATCATAACAACCAATTTAATTGTCAATTTTTGCAGTTATAAACCTTTGAAACAAATCATGACAGCCAATTTAATTGTCAATTAATGACACATTAATTTGCAGTTATAAAACTTTGAAACAAATCATAAAAACCAATTTAATTGTCAATTAAGAACACATTAATTTACAGTTACCAAACGAGCTCGTAACTGACATTTAACCATTTTCCTCTATTCTAACTTTCCTTCTTTGAGACTCGATATCTCATTCACACTAACTCTGTTTTGGACATATACTGGCTCGACCTGGCCTTACATTTAATAATTATATTTACTAATAATTATCTATGTCCAAAGTTAGTGAAAACACATTTTTCACTAAAAATTTTCCAACAGGCTCATCATCATTACTTGGGACGACAATAATGTCGTCCCAATTCTAGTTAATTAACTTTGGGTTGAAGAAAGGATTATGATGTGGAGCAATCTGCAAATTAAAACTCGAATATTAGGACCAACAAAAAAAACTAAACAAAACTAAAACAAGACGATTAAATATGAACCGAACCTCCACATCAGCATCTTTAATGGGTAAGGCAATTGGTTCATTCACATTAGCTTCATCGTCATCACTTAGGATCAGAATAACCTCATCCCAATTCCAGTTAACTAAGGACGGGTTGCAGAAAGTATTAGGATGTGGAGCAATCTGCAAATTAGAAACAGATTATGACATAAACCGAACTTGGTAATCTCAAAAAAACTAAACATAACTGAGACACATAATCCAAACCTGCAAATGAGCATCAAGGCTTGGCTGCAAATTAAAAACATATTAACACATAATCAAAAACATATTAGAAACAGATTAACTCATTAGTACAAACATAATATTAGGACAAACAAAACAAAAGAAAACTAAAACAAAATGCTTAAACATCAAACGCGGCCTTACCAAATCAGCATCTTCAACGGGTGAGGGATTTGGTTTGTTCGCATCAGGAGCAATCTGCAAATTAGAAACAGATTAACTCATTAGTGAATAACACATAAACCAAAACTAAAACAAGACGATTACACATTAAACAATGATTAAACAAGGCGACTAAACATAAATCGAACCTCGAAAGCAGCATCATCAACAGTTTTTTTATTGCCAAGTGTCATTGATAATCGTATGATCATGCCATTGATTCTGCCTACTTATATAGCCATTAGTATTAGTATTTATTTAAATTTAAACTTCAAATTCAAATTTTTTTTGCATTCCCGCCGATGCAACCTTGACAGCATATTGATTTGGTTAGAATTGGAGATGATTGGAATTGAGATTGTTGCAAGATGTGTCAGCATTCAAAACATACCATATATACATTCACTAATGAGTTATTCGGTTTTCAATATTGCCTAACATAGATTCAACTTTTCAACAACTTTTCAACATATATGATTTGCTTGGTGTATGGTGCAAAGCTTTTAACATTACCAAAGATAGTTTCAACTTTTAACATTTCCTAAAATATGGGTTTTTCAACTTTCAACATTTCCTAAAATATGGGTTTTTCAACATTTCATCAATGAATGTAAAAACGCGTTTCCTATTTCCCACGCTACTCTTATAACTCAAGTTATCAGAACTCATGCAACTCAACACATATATTTAGAGATGATTAACTTTGGCTTAAATAATAAATAATCCTGATTAAATATACAAAACTTAATCTTATATTATATAAGATTAAATAATTACACATACATTAAATTATGAAAAAGTCTAAAATTATAGACCTTTTCATTCCACATGAACACGAAACATCAACTCACTATGGTTAAACCTAGTTATAAACATTTTCATGTGTTGTAAATCTTTTTCTTAAAACCACCATAGTGGATGTCTTAAGTTCATAAATTTTTAATTTATGACAAGACTAGATGAGTAATCGTTAATAGCGACGCGAATTTATAGCATCAAATAATTATAGTAACCATGTTGTGGTTAAGTAAGTACACAATGTAAAATAATCAAAACCACACACTGTAAAATAAATAATGAAAGATAAACATGTTATATATATTATAATTGGTAAAACTTCATTGAAAGGCTAATTGATTTTCCTCCCTTACAATTGATAACAACTATCCTATATATAAGATACAAAAGATCATTCTATAACATTACTATGGGCTTATTAGGCCCAATACAGTTAATGACGAATAAATATACTTTGAATGTTTGACTGACTTGAGATAATTCAATGTTAACCGATGACTTGTGAATGTTGACTGATTTATACATGGTTAATACCCCACCCTCATGTGAGCGGGAGATCTTCGGACGTTTCAGGCTGGAGCGAAACTCAATGAATAAAGCAGTGGGTAGGCCCTTCGTAAAAATATCTGCATACTGGAATCTTTAAGGGACATGAAGAACTCGAACTTGTCCCGAAGCAACAAAGTCACGAACAAAATAGAATGTCTATCGTCAATGTGTTTCGTAGCGTTGTTGTTTGAACCGATTGCAACCTATAATAGACAGCACTAAACATTGACAAAAAACTAAGGAAGCATTAAATAGAGGATATGAAGCTCGCATAGCAAATTACGGATCCAAGTCATCACATAGCAACAACAATAGCAACACCTCATATTCAGCTTCAGCACTAGAAAGAGACAAGGTAACCTGATGTTTCACAGACCATGATAAAAGATTGTCGCCAAAAAACACACAATACCACGGTGTTGACCGACGAGTAACCAGGGCACCAGCCCAAATCAGCATCATTATATCTCAGTAAGCTGAGTAGTAGAATGATAACATGAAGTTGCAGACCATAATCAAGAGTACCACGAACATAGCAAAGAATACGCTTCAAAGCAGTAAAGTGCGGATCACGAGGGTCATGCATATAAAGACAGACCTGTTGGACAACATAAGATAAGTCTTGGCGCGTAAAGGTAAGATACTGAAGAGCACCAGCAAGGCTGCGATATAAGGTTCGGTCGCTGACAGGGTCACCATCCGAACCAAGCTTGGATCTGTATCCACAGGGGGTCCGGCACGGGGTTACAATTTTGCATATGAGCTTGCTCAAGAATTTCCTCTGCAAATTTTGATTGAGACAAAAACAAGCCAGTTGCCGACCGTTGAGCAGAAATACCAAGAAAATAATTGAGTGAACCAAGATCCGTCATAGCGAACTCACTGTGGAGGGAAGTAATGATCCGTTGTAAAAATGCTGAAGACGATGCTGTAAGAATAATATCATCCACATAAAGCAACAAATAAGCAATGTCAGATCCTCTATGAAGACACATAAAGAGGAAATCAGTTTTACTATGCTGAAAACCGGACTCGTGTAGCATAACTACAAAGCGCTGAAACAGTACTGGAGCCTAATGCTGTAGCCATACAAAGACCGCTGTAATGACAAACATAATTAGGTTTAGTTAGGACAACAAACCCCATGAGTTTGATGCATATAAACCGTCTCAGAAAGGTGACCATCGAAGAAAAGCATTTTTTACGTCAAGCTAGATGAATGGGCCAGTCCACGAGAAACTACAAGACTCTAAAACATGTACGAATGGTAGTTGTATTTTTTTTATAACCACCGGACTAAATGTCTCATCACAATAATACCTGCTGTTGACTGTGGTCCGTTTGCAACTAGACGAGCCTAACCTCTTAATGAGCCATCTGCTTTAAATTTATGTTTTGAAAAAGCCAACATAGAACTAACCACTATTAACAGTTAAGCTGGACAGGTAACAAAGCCATGTTTCGCTTACTAATTAAAGCATTATAGTCATGCTAACATAGCATCTTTCCAGTTAGAGTCACGAAGAGCATGAACATGAGAGCGAGGAAGCGGATGAATAGTGGTAACAAGACAGATTCATAAACGTTCAAGCGTTTGAAAATGGCCAGCTTTAGCGCGGAGTGACCATTGATGGGTAGACAATGGTTTATGAAGAATTATTTATCGTAAATGAGTATGGCTATCTACCGTTTGGGCATGTGATTTATGTTTGGAGCCGAAGTTGGGGATTGGTGTTGAGCTATGGAGATGAGGGGTAAATCGGGTTTTGTGGTGGGATTGTGTTGAGCTAATAAGAGGGATGGGTATCGGGTTGTGTGGGTGTTGGAGGGGGTTATGTATTATTGGGGTCGTAATTGGGGTGTATGTTCATTCATGTTTTTGGACAATGGTTCGGTGGAGGGAACATTGGTTGTAGTTTGTATATCGTTGTAAAAAGGAAATCATAGGTTGGTGGTATGTATGAAGGCGTAACATTTCCAAACGGAACAACGTCTCATCAAACCGCACATCGTCTCGAATAATAATTATTGGAGCTAAGTCGAGACATCGACTATACGCACGATTGATTGCGGGGTAACCAAGAAAGATGCAATGTGGAACGTGGTTCTAGTTTTATGTGAAGCATCAAACATGGGAAAGCAAAGACATCCAAAGCCAAACTGCAAATCTCAAATATGTGTGGTTTGGTTATTAGAGGTTTTGGTGAATGGTATTTCATTATAATGGCGGTAGAATGTAAATCTATTTAAAAGGTGAGCACCATATTAAGTATGCTTCCACCGGTGAATATGGAGGTATGTGAGCTGAAAGAGTAGTACGGATAAGGTTATTAATGGTACGAAGCATACGCTCGGATTTACCATTCTGTTGCGAAGTACTAGGGCAAGAAAACCGAAATTGCATGCCATTTTAGCGAAAAAGTTCATGGAAACGGGTGTTGTCAATATCGCCACCGATGGACACGAACTGCAAGGCCCTTGTGTCGACATTAAATTGTCTATTCACAAGAAAGCCGAAATGCGACAAAATTATCAAACAATCAGATTTTTATGCAAAGTGTGTAGGACCCAAACAAAGTGTGAAAAATGATCTAAGAATATAGCATAATATTTAATTCTACTATTCCACTTGCATTGGTGATGTCCATATTATCCAGTGAAAGATTTCAAACACGAGAACAACCAACAAGGATTTGGAATTATTAAAACGAGCGTTAGCAATGTTTACCTAATTTGACATGCATGAACAACAAAGTAGGCAAACTTTGTGTTTATGACATGAAATTAGATTTCCTGTCTCTAAACGACGTAGCACATCGTCCTCCAGGAAGACCCAGTCGTCTGTGCCATGTATGGAAACTAAATGAAAAGCAATACAAACAAGGACTTTTGAGACGAAGGTTGCTGAGTGACCGGGTAAAGGTTCTCCCCGGTACTATCACAACGAAGAAGAATCCGTCCGTTCTGTATCCTTTACCTGAAAAACCATAAGCATAAAAATTCAATAGAAACATCATTGTCACGAGTAAATTGGACGAACTGACATTAAAATTCTTAAATATATGAGGCGTGGACAAGAGAAAAGATTAAAATGAAGAGCTTTAGAAAGATGTATGCAAAAAGATAGTGTCAGTATGAGTGACAGGAAATAGAGTGACCATGCAACAAATACAGATGGATTAAATGCTTGAATTGCTACAAGATGTGAGTATACTTGTATTGGTTCCCAGCCAAATGAGATGAAGCTCCCGTGTCCATATTCCAGTTTGGATTTTGAAGAGTCATGGTATGAAATGCATAGTGGAGTGTTAGGAGCATAATAAATCGGAAGCGGGAGACATAGCAGTTTGCTCATAATAATGAAATGGTTGACTGTTGATGCCGAAGAACTAACAAATTGGATCGGTGGCTGAGGGTTGCCAAGTACACACAATGAACACACTAATTGGTTGCACTATACATCATCAAACTACAATGCAAGAGTTTTTTATATAAGCGGCAAAAGCAATATTGAATAGCTTATTCAATATCCAGTATGCCAACTTATTTAATTTGAGCAAGCATGCTTATGAAAAAAAAAGTAAGAATGCATTTAATGGGTTTTTTATAGGAGTGAGTGTTTATGGCTCTGATACCATATTATAATTGGTAAAACTTCATTGAAAGGCTAATTGATTTTCTCCCTTACATTGATAACAATTATCCTATTTGATAAGATACAAAAGATCATTCTAGAATCATTACTAGGGCTTAGGCCCGATACAAATTAATGACTAATAAATATACTTTGAATGTTGACTTGACTTGAATATTCAATGTTGACCGTTGACTTTGAATGTTGACTTGATTTATACATGGTTAATAATATAGTGGTAATTGTATTTAGGGTTGAGCAAAACGAACCTGTTGGTGCAAATATTACGATATTTAATCTATACCAGTGTTGTAAATATCGCTCGGCGGTCGACCCCCTTTAAGCGATATATCGGTCTTGGCGGCGATATATCGGTTTCTTCTCGCGGGAGACCCTAATTATAAGGGATTGCTGCAAAATATATATATATATTTAATAATTTTTTAATATTCTATAATTGTTAACTATAAATCTTATGTATATGTTGTAAAATATACATTATGTGTGGTTTAATTCCAGTTTGTATACTTCTAGTACACACAATCACGATGCACCGTCCGCAGCGCGCATACAACCTCACACTAACCATACACCACATCTAACCGACACGACAATCGGTCCAGCAAGTACTCTCGCACCTCAAGCGCGAGAGAATCTTTCTAGAGCTGCGAGAGAGCACCCACGACTTATAGGTGAATCCTCTATTTCTTACCGACGTCACACCCTTCGCGCACGCCAACTCCGTCATTTTTTTATCACCTAAAAATACATATACGTATGTGTTGAAGAAAGGGAAAACACAGAAATAATGAAGAAAATAGTTAAGGATTGGAAAAACTATATACCTGATTCAACAAGACTTTGGTTCTGAGACTTCAAGGGGAAGAAGACTCTCCCTAATTCAGAAAGCTATATCTTGTCAACAATAGCAGACTCAAGGCCCGTCACTTTTAGCTTTAAAGAATCACATTCTTGCTCAAGAAGAGTGTTACGGTCCTTGGCAGAAGCAACTTCCCCTCGAAGAGAGTTCTCGGTGGCCTCGAGACCAGATACCTGAGCACGGAGTTGGGTCACTTCCGCCGACTCCTCCCTTGCCCTAAGAAGTTGAGACTTCAAATCTTCAATCTCCTTGTCCCTCGCCTCCAACAAAGTATTTTTCTCCTCGGCAAGGGTTCTCCATTTCCTCTTCTCCAAGATATTATACTCCGCACGCATCCTCACCTCAGAACTCAAACTCAAGTTGCGTGCGGTCGACACATTAAACTCAGTGAATAATTGCTCATGCTCCAGCGGACAGTCTTGAAGAAGGCAGGAGGAGTGAAGTGATCAATCATGTTGCCGACAAACAATGCCCGTCATTTTCAATCTCAAAACCCCTTGGTCACCGTCGCACATCAGAACATAAATGTCCTCTGATACCGACACCTACACACTCCTCGCACCGGAGCTCCCAGCATCGAAACCACTACCCGATCGCCCGGTAAAAAGACTAAGAGTACGATCCGTCTTCTCAGATGAGCTTGAGGAACCAAAAACGGACGGACGCGGAGTACCCTTATCTTTACTAATATCAGCAGGAATGGCCACCGTGGTAGCAACAGTAATAGCCTCGGTCATAATCGGAGCAGTAGACCTGACAAGAGAATCAACTTCAGGACCCGCAGAATTAGCTCCTGAATGATGTGATGAATCAGAGAGGACTACGAACCTTACAGAAGGACCTATGGTCCGCAAGGAGGGGCCCACAGTCACGAGTCATACGATCTTTCGCCCTCCTCCAAGAGGAGAAGCTGCACGGAAGAAGTAATAAATGGGTAAGGTAGGAAGAGCTGGACACCCTGTTCTACGCTAAAGCGAAATCCTAAAGCAACCTGTTTAGAGCACTAAGAGACTTACCTCCAGTAACGGAACCACCAGCAGTCCCAGCCAATAATCGGTGTATCCTTAGTCTTTTGGGTGGATGGGAGCGACAGGCAGTCCTTCACTATCAATAAACACTACTCTCTTCTTTTTTTGAACTCTGGGCTTCGGAATGGTAACTTCACAGACCGTAGCAGTGGGCACGGACGCTCAAAGCAATGCAAATTACCCGTGCCCAAACGGCGAATCAAAACTCTGATTCCTCGCACCACCACTTGCATCTCCAACAAATTCCCTCTCCACACTGGCTGACAACTCTCACGGAGAACGGACCACGGAGGTCGGAAGTAAGGTCACGGTGCGGTACTTGGCCACAGTAACAATAGGTCCCTCATTCTCAGCCCTGGGTCTCTCAACAACTCTCACCTTACGGGGATCAGCAGTGCGAATGAAGGCATTCAAATCCATCACTAAAAAAAAAAATAGCAAGGAAAAAAGATAAGTGAAAACAAGAAAAAATAGGAAAAATACCAACAATAATCAAGATGCATACAGAAAGAAGAACCCACCCTCTCCGTCCTCATACTCAAAGCGAGGATAGCTATCTTTATTCAAAAGGTAATTACGGCTTATGCCAACCCAGCAAAGAAATTCCTCCGGGAACCTAAGGAACGGAGAGGCTTGAGCAATAAGGGCATTAACATGCTCCACATTATATTCAGAGGGGGCAGGAGCTCGATCCTTTACAATATTGGAACCCGAAAACCATTTAAACCGAGCGTTGGCAGGAACCACAAACTCATCAACCAGAAAAAATGATCATATCAATTTCTTCACGAATCTAAAATTTTTTGGAATAGCAGCACGGACATTGGGACACTTAGTGAAACCAAACCTATCCGTTTTTGTAATTGTGTGATAAAAATCAAGAAACAAACCAACATCCAGCACAATATAGCAAACGCGGCACAAGAATTCAAAATGTGAAACCTGGCAGATCAAACCGGATAATTGAGTAAATGGAATGCGGAAATGGGTGAGAACAGACACAAAGAAGGTAGAAAAAGGAATAACGATAGTTGGCGAAAGTTCAAAGAATCGGGTGTACATTCCAACTTTACCAGCTGGTCTTTCATGCATAGTAGCATCAGAGCTTGGCAGTTGAGGATGGACTTCCTCGGGGACAAAATATTTTGCACAAATAGCATCAAGGTGTTCTTGTGTAAGAACACATTTGATAGATGTAATACTGCCCATAATAAAAAGCAAAGAGATTAACCTGAATCAAGAAGAAAGACTAGGACAAGAGGAGCTATGCAGCTAGAAAACTTTGGAAATTTATCAACAATGGCGGAAGAATGAAAGAGATAAAAAAAGGAAACAGTAAAGCACGAATCGACTATTTATACCCATGGTATATTAGGAGTTAAGGTTCAGGTAGGATGACGACACGTGCCAGGACACTTCCCAATCAACGGCGTGAAAACATAGTAAAAAGATGATGATAACAGCTGGATAGGGGACCCAGGCGGTCAAATCATGCAGAAGATGAAAGGACATGAAGAGTCCACGTAGCCAACGACAAACTGCCAAAACGGTACAAAGACCGCGTAATAACAGAAGGAGTAAGATTTGATCGCGGAACTTTAAGTCTAGTAATGCTCACGCGGACTCTATAATTGGAACCGCTTATGGTAAAGCAAACCTAGACTGGGGGGACTTGATAACTATAGTATGACACCAAGCTTACTGGCTGGGGGGGGGGGGGGGGGGGGGGGGGGGGGGGGGGGGGGGGGTGGGGGGGGGGGGGAGTCATAATATACGTAATGGGCCCAGGCCAATACAAACAGAATAGTTGGACCGCAAAGCCTGTCAAGGGTGACGCTCCGGATATTACACAGACGCACGCGAGTTATCTTCTTAGCCGCACCCGTGCGCGGCCCCTGGCGGACAAACCTGACCGCTGAAAGAACACTCGTGTACCCCAGCAAACACGATTAATTACGTGGACCCTATGCCCGACAAGGACCCCTCCGACCACTACTAAAGTAAACCGAAATACAAGAAACCCAAGTACTAAGACAACCTATAAATAGGAGTCACAGTAACATCTCAAAGGAACATTCTCTCTGGATCATTAACTCCTACACAACTCTGACAATCTCAGACAAACATGTGTACTTACTCTCCACGCCGGAGCTTAATCGCGGGTCCGTCCCCGCGGTAAAAGCTAATGGTTTACTTTTTTTTTAATTGGCAGAACATATCACTTCTCTTGCTCTATGTACATAGAAACCATGTCCGAAGTCGCTTGAAGGCCCGACCCGATAAGAGACTTAGCACGCTACCAAAACCAACACGAATTTTGTACTAACAAAGACAAAGCACATTAGCAATACTCGAGAAAATCTGTGGTCTCTTGGAAATCTAATGAGAACAATGAGAAAAAAATGAAACTTGTACAAGAATGTATCTCATTTGACAACGATAATTTGCTAAAAGACACTTTCCGGCGGCCTTTGTCTTTCCGCGTAAATCCATATGATTGTATCACACATTGGTGATTTTACGTTGTAGAATGAGTTTAGGACTTTAGGTATTGCTGCAACAAAACTGATTCTGAGTATCGCGGAGCTGTTTTACATGTTGATTCTTAAATAAGCAGAATTTGAGACAAACACCCAAACAACTGTTTATCACAACTTAAAATAGCAAAATCACATTACAACACTATATTGTGCAGCTTTTTTGTTATAACTGTCTATCTGAGTTTGATTATTTCATGTCACTTAACATCATAAACCATAGTCACATGGAACGGGGATCGCTCCGGTACGGGATCGCGGTACGGGATCGCGGTTCGCTATTTCTTAAAATCTGGTACGACGGGGGGTAGGCTCATTTCGGTTCGATTCGGTTCGGTGTACCATATATTCCGGTTCGGTGTACCAAATACTTTGGTACGGCGTACACAACTAATATTGTTTAGTTTCATATAATTTTACACAAGGAGGCACAAATTACTATATTCAGGTAAATGTTATTATTATTACATGACTATAATCTAATGATTTGTTTGTTTTGCATTTTCAACAATCTTTAATATAGTGGAACGTGTAGCTTTATTTCTTATTTTCCTTGCTGTTTTCAGGCACTTGTGAGCCGATTTCTTTTAGATGATTCACTTAAAGATACAGACGAAAGCTGCTTCGGTGAAAATTATGGTAAGCACAGTTTTAACAAAATATTGCTATGCTTATCTCTAACATGCAGACATGAAATTGCTGACCAACCACTTCTGTTAACAGGAGATGAACAACCGGATACTCAAATTCTGCCAGAGCAAGAGAATTTTTGTTATACTTATGACAGTCTTAAGGTTATTGATCCCGTTGCAGCAAACAGGATTCATCCAAATGACCATAGGAAGGTAAGTGGATAACTTTAAAAAGTTTTTTTAAGTATTTGTGGCGCACGAGTCGCGGCCTCTATAAACGGATGAGGTTTTCCTGTTCAGCTTACCTGGGGAGGGCGAGTCTTTGACTCAGATGTACGCAGCCTGACCGGGGTACCCCCGTGACCGTTTCTGACCCTCTCCTGGCCACTCCCAAATGTGTACAAGTGGCTCATGGCCTCTATACGAGTAATATTCAGTTCACTCACGCATCCTTACTTCTATAAATCGGGCATATAAATTTAATGTCTATCAACTTCTGCAGATAACTCAATACCTTAATTTATATGCTTCATCTGGCGTTCTTCCTAGCAAATATCTGCAGGATAAGAGCATGGAGGTTAGTACTGCTTAATCTTACAAAGTACACCATTACCTGTTGCAACTTGGGCAGATCGGACAACATTAAACAACACGTTGTTTCTAGTAGAGGTCGGATTTACCTGAAGAGGTGAGATCCATAAAGAACATGGTCATCTTAAAGAACAAATGGGTGAATCCTAACCACTCATTTTTTCATCATAATAAAAAAACCCACTTTCCACCTTTTTCTTAAAACTCAAATATCTAGCAAACGATAAATCGTTAAACGACCAAAAATACACCATCGCGACGAGTATTTTTTTATCTTTCTATAGAGGGGCACTTTTATATACTTTTGACGAACTTAATTTTTTTTTTTTCAATCACGTCTGACAAAATCACATGTGATTTTAAGAAATCACATGTGATTGTGATACAAATCACATGTGATTTTTTCAGACGTGATTGAAAAAAAATGGGAAAAAAAGATCGTCGAAAGTATCGCGACGAGTATTTTTTTTATCTTTTTATAAAGGGGCACTTCTATATACTTTCGACGACTTTTTTTTCGATTTTTTTTTCAGTAACGTCTGAAAAAATCACACGTGATTTAATGAAATCACATGTGATTTGTATCACAAATCACATGCGATTTTTTCAGACGTGATTGAAAAAAAATCGGGAAAAAAGTTCGTCGAAAGTATCGCGACGAGTATTTTTTTTATCTTTCTATAGAGTGCACTTCTATATACTTTCGACGAACTTTTTTTCCGAATTTTTTTTTCACTCACGTCTGAAAAAATCACATGTGATTTGTATCAAAATCACATGTGATTTCGTAAAATCACATGTGATTTTTTCAGACGTGAATCAAAAAAATAATCGAAAAAAAAGTTCTTCGAAAGTATATAGAAGTGCCCCTCTATAGAAAGATGATTTAATTCTCGTCGCGATGGTATGTTTCGTTTTGCGTAACGATTAACGGTTTGTGAGATATTTAATTTTAAAAAAATAGGATGAAAGTGAGTTTTTTAATTAAATAAAAATAAAAATTAATCTAAACCATTAGATGAAAATAAAATGGATGGTTGAGATGAAGTGAATTGTTCTTTGATTAGATAGTGTTCTACATAGAACTTTTCTGCAGCCCTCATATCTCAATTATTGGTTTTGAAATTTGGGTGGGCCGAATTACCATTTACTGAATCAATTTACATTAGAAAACTAGAAAAGTGTAGAATCAAATAGTCTCTAGTGAAGTTTTTGGGTGGGCCTTGGCCAACCCAAGTCAATACTCAGCTCCGTCCCTGTGCATGGGAAGATTGTATGTGGGTATATTGAGGCATGCGATGGTAATAACCGAAATGAGAAGGAAAAAAGAATACAACAACAACAATAGCATACCCAATCCCACCGGGGCGGGGTATGGGAGAAGGAAAAAAGAATGAAAGTGTCAAATGGTGACATGCAGTGGCGGAGCCAGAATCTTGGCATATAGGGGGCAAAAAATTTTTCTCCGAAAACAGCTTCAAAAACCGCAGCTTTTTAGCAGTTTTTTAGTAGCGTT
>BQNB010154824.1:0-15469 GCA_026074375.1 Tanacetum coccineum | reverse complement strand
CTTCAAGAGATGTTTTGATCTTATAATTGGTGTTAAATGTGATTTTTTCAAATGGTGGTTCTTCGGTGTCGGTTTCGGATTCAGAATTTTCATCGGTAGTCATTTCCATGAATTCATCAAATTCAGCCAAAAGTTTTTTTTGAGGATGGTTCCTTCGATGGAATGGAGGATTTCACTACCTTTATCGAGAAGAGCATCAAAATCTTCTTTAAAGATTTCGTCGATGACATCGATACTGAAACACATATCATCATTTGAGTAAGAATGTTTCATCGCAGAATCGATGTTAAAGATCTTTCGTTCAGTTCCAACTCCGAGATTGAGTTGAATCTGTTTAACTCGAATTACTGCATCGGCGGTGTAAATAAAAGGTCTTCCTAAGATAAGGGGAACTTTACTGTCTTCTTCCATTTCGATAATAACAAAATCAACAGGGAAGGTGAATTTACCAACTTCAACGAGCATATTTTCAACAATTCCAACAGGGTATTGAAATGATCGGTCGGCTAATCTTACGCTCATTTTAGTAGGTTTAAGAGTTTCGAGAGATAACTTCACGTATTAGGAATACGGAATGAGATTGATGCTAGCACCAAGGTCGGCTAGAGCATTACATGAGAAAGCTTTGTTGACGTTACATGGAATGAGAAAACTTCCAGGGTCTCCAAGTTTTGGTGGAACTTTGTTTTGAATTATGGCAAAACTTTCATCGCTTAGAAAAGCGGCTGAAATTTGTTCGATTTTGTGTTTGTTACTAACGAGTTCCTTGAGAAATTTTCCATAGTTAGGCATTCCGGCTAAAACATCGACAAGAGGTACATTGATTCGAAAGGCTCGAATCAGGTCAGAGGAATTTTTCCATATTAACGTCTATTTTCTCTATCTCAAGCGTTCGAGCGAGAAAATGGGATTTTGATTTTGTACGTGTATGTGGTGATCGACGTTTCCTTCACTTGTTGGTGTTTTGAGTTGGGCTGAAGTTGTAGTTTTCATCTCGCTATCGAAGTTGATTTTAGGAGTTTTAGAATCGTTAGGATCAGTTCATTTGGGTTAACTAGTGGGTCATAGGATTATACACCTTCATGTAAATACGCATTACATGTTCATACTCGATGCTTGGTGGTGGTTAAGGTTTAAATGAATACCTTTTTTGTGACAACCGTGGTTAGCAGGTAGCGTTATACCTTTAGACTTTAGCTTTTTTCATTGTTTTAATTGTGATTTTTTGAGTGAGTTTTCGATGATTCATTTTATAATTGGGTAATTGTGTGTTTATATGCATTGTGATCGTTTAGAATTAAATGATTCGGATTTGTGTCTATGTGCGTGAGTTGATAATGTTGAAGAGTTAAGTACGTTCCATATCTAATCGGAACAAGGGAGTTTAAGAATGGATGACTTTCTACATATATTTACTACCTCCAATAGTCTTGCTTTATAAAGATAAAAGCGATTATTGAAAGTTAGATGTTGCATTAGGAAGGCGCAAGGATATGGTGAAAACTACTGAAAGTTTTTATTCAAACCTTCATCCATTAATATCGAGGCAGCAATTGATACGAAAGGAAAATGTCTATTTTTAGAAGTGCGGTATATTACTCTTCATTGTTAATAACAAATGTTATATTAAAAAAATACATCTCTAGAGATTTTTGTAGAATCTTACAGAACGTGAAAGAGATATATTATTAGTTACATTAGAATTCTATTTGTGTTTCATAGAATTAGAAACCGAGCCAAGGTAGAGAACATATTTTGGGAAGTAAAAAAAAAAAGTGTGTTAATTTTAACACAAATTCTATTAGAAGTTCTAGAGAGGATTAGGTTTACTAATAATATAAAAAAACTTAGACGTCAATCTTATTTCCTCAACTATCATTGGGGTGTGCCTAGATCCATTATTAACCCCACAGAACCCTAGAAACAAATCTTTTTCAACGAGCTAATCCTAAGATCAAATCAGATTGTTAGTTTTAGAGTGCTTGTAATCAAAAGGTAGAACACCATATAAACCTCTTTATTCCTAATTAATTTTTTATACTGTAGATCTATAGAATGGATATTAGCGGTTAATAAAAAATACGATTTATTATGAATTAATGTTTAATATTGATTAATTAATATGAATTAGGAAGGAATCCATGCAATTTTGGTTAGGTTTCATGTATTTGATGTTTTAAGAGAGCAGATATTTTAGGTCAAATTGATTGACGTTTTTTCTCTCATATCGAAAATGCAATTGACGACAAATGATTTATTTTAAACTGACTTCACATTTTCGCGAGTCTTCTTTTAAAAATTCCGGGCCACAACGAGTTTTTAGGAGCCGGAAAAGAATCAATTAAATAAATGGTAACAAATTCGTTTTCAAACTGTGTTTTTCCAGACGAATTTTTGTAGTCTAACATAGGAGATGTGGAAAACCCTACCTAAGAAGTTTTTAAATTGAAGCTCTTTTAACAAAAAACGTGTCAATATCTATTAAGAAACCCTAAAAAGGCTAAGGCTAAATTAAGTTTAGCTGGTGTTTTTGAAGTCGAAACGAGTTTGGTGGCAATGCAGACCCGAAATTGACACAGATTTTGCGTAAGTTTGATAATTCACAAGAGTACATTAACCGTATAGGCGGTTGAATACAATCGCGACCTTACTGGATGATGATAGTATAACACATGTGGGGTCAATGTGTGAATTCTTTTATGGATGGTGAAATGCAATTTCGTAATGGTATTATAATCATCGTTACAGAAAAAAGCAAGATGTGGGTAAAAAAATCTGCATTTTGAGCAGAAAGTTATAATGTGTATTAAAAAAAAAAGTACGAAAGAAATAAAAGATATAATTAGATATAAAATGTTGGTAGAGAGTCCTTTACATATAGTATAGATGATATTATCCATGCATATAGGGTTGTTAGATTGGATAAAGCGTTTAGCTTACCGATGTAACATGAGCTTTTATATTGCTTTATATGGTTTTCAAGGAAGAGTTTGAGTATACTTTGGTAGCTGCCCATTCATTCATGTGCGAGATTTCATAGTCCCATTTTTACATTTCTTTTAAACTTAGGATGAAAATAGATAGCACAAGTGTTGAAATGTTTTGGATTACTGTGATAAGTGGTCTAGAATGCCGTGGACCATAATGTGTGCGACTATTATATGTTACTTTGCTCAACAGTTGTACATCGTGATACTAGTATGATTCTTGATATGGAAATGGATGACTTGGGTAAAATCTCTGCATTTTGTTGCGCGGATCCACAGTATCCACCAGGTATGGTACAGTCGGATAAACATGCAATAGATATCCGAGAGTTGCTCAATGTAGCACACCTTTGGTAGTAGTAAAGGTAACACTCACGAGCCTCTACGTAAGCACACCCTGGTATTCATGGTAAACGGTACTCACTTAGTGGTTTGATTACAATCCGTGCCCACGTAACGACAACTTCAGGAACTCCCTTGAGAATCGTTTGGAAATGCGACTTTCTGGATTTGTATTATGCATGTAGCATTTGCGTATGGATTAACTCACTTATTGTCCTGCCTCAAATTAGTCACTTTTATTTATTAATCACAGATAACTTTAATAGCGTGGTTTAAATACTTTTCTTGGAAATTCTAGCGTCCTAAAAGCCTAACTCGCGCACCTCACGAAACACAAACTTTTATCTCTCTAGACAGTTGGAAAAATCATCACTTATCGTACCGCCTAATATCCTAGCAATCAAAGAGACTAGAGACTAACCAAAATGATCGCTCAAGTAAAGGCTAGAGAGACCATTAGATTAGGACTTATGGAGCTTCTCTTAGTGTATCTTTTATGACTTAAACTTATGTTGTTGACTGCCCGATATAATGTTGTCAGAATAATATTGTCTATCTTGCCCTCTCTTATATGTTTGAAGGAGATCGGCGACCGGCGGGGCCAAAGCGTGGTTATGCGACTAGGCTCGTCTAAACACAAATAATAAGCCAATACAAGACCTTCTCTCACTTTAATCTTACTTACCAGCAAATGGCCCATCATCTGCTTCATGCATCCAAACCATATATGGGGTCCCCTTCTCCAGTTATTCCCGTTTCCTTTAGATATCTCTAATAGTAAACACCACTATGGAGTAGGTGTGTCTCTAAATAAAACGATACCATATCAACAGAAGTCTTCAATCCTCATGTGATTCCAGCTTGCGAGGACTCACGCCTTAGCAGATTAGGCTCCAAGCCGATGGCTTATACATGAAGTAGCGTCTAGACTTAAGAAGAGCATAATGACTCACCTCACTAAATCATCATGCTATCGCGATCTACATCCTCAACACACGCTAATAGCAATCAAAATATCACGCATATCGACTTATTAGTAGCATAACTACGGATGCTCGTAAGTATTCATACCGGACCCCGATTCGGTGATTCCGCAAAATACTGTACCGGAGCTCGAGAGAGCCAAGATCAAAAATCAACCAAAGCGAAGGCGTAAACATAAAGCTTCACATTACCGTCTCTCTCTAACCCAACCATCGTCACGTTATTGCGCTATGCCATACTTATTTCTTTTTTGAAATACATCACTTATGTTATTTATGGGGAGGGCGCCGACGAGAAAGCAGATAATAACTCCGTATCCTTTATGTTTCGTTTCTCTACGATTTTCTACATCTCTCTTATATATAAGGATATATAACCTAGTATTACATATTTCCTATCCTCCACTATTACTCCCGGCGACCAGAAAAACCTACAGCATTCATTCTTAGACCATATAGATGATATTTGGAACATAACGATATAAGATAAATAAAAGACAAAATGTGGTCTATTGCTATATATTGTTATCATTGTGAGTAATGCTTTAGTCTCATGAGCGCGGAATGACTCTAAATCGTGTAGAAAAATCAATCCGCGCAACTATAATTACATGCGTGCGCTAGACTCAACTCATAAGTATATAAGAGTTGGACTCAAAACCGTTGGAACACAACTTTCTGTAACCAGTAACACTCGCGCATTGAGCGTATGTGTCTCTGTCTACTCTATAGAAATGTTTGTACTCCGAGCATGATGTGATCTCGATCTCAGCTCGCTGCTTACCATAGCGCATGTATGGTTGTATATGTTTAGAGAATTTTCGTTCTCTTAGCTAATAGGTGATCTTGTTGTGCTTTGTTAAGTAGTCAATAGGTTTCGCTTCTATATATATTTATGGATATCCCGGATACCTCTTATTTCTACTATCGTGATTATTAAGTGTTCTTCGCGTTGATTATCGTTAGGAGATAACTCTCCATCTTAGCAGTCCTTGTCGTGCCATGTCGTACAAATGATTTTATCTTAATCCATTTTGGGTCTTATATATATGGTTGTTTCGGTAATGCTTGGCGGATATTGTGCTTTCGTCAGTTACTCCTGCTTTGATTTTCTCATAAGAATAGTCATATTTTTTTTTAGGAGTTCTTGGTTCGTGTCAAGTTAGTACGGATATTTGATCCCTTCTTTATACATCCTTTGGTTGTAACAAGGATACGACATTTAGTACCATGTTCTTCTATGTTTTATTTGGATCGTTATTACGAGGAATCTTTATGTCTCACTTGGTTTGCAAGTTCTTTTATGAGTTGAACTGGTGCGTGTGTCATTTAACTGTTATTCTGATATTAGTTTTGGTATATTTGCTCTTTGTAAGGAATAGGTTGGTTAAAGCCTTACGGTATTTCGTTATCCTTTTTGTATTCCGATGTCTTTTATTTGATGCTACGATTTTAAAAGTAAAATCTTTGGAATGTATATCTTGATAGGTTGGGAGAAAACGATATTATTTATTATTATTCATTGTTGAATACATCGTGGCACTTTTAATGTTAAACGTCACTAATAATTATGAAATTTAGGTCTAAAATCACATTAAGAATAAGATATGTCAAAAATGTATTATACAAATAAAATCTGAAATTACTTATTTGATGCTGATAAATCTAAATTTTTCTAAATAGTTTAGAAGTCCATGATATTCCTATATAACCATTTTTAAAATAGAGGTCTTATGAAGATTATATTCAAAGACGATTTCGAATTTAAAAAACAATTTTACCTTTATTTTAGGATGAACCTTTCTTTATTATTATTTTAAAACAAAATTGTTATTAATAGTATTTTGGCCCCGGGCTGGTTCATTCGAGTAAAGTCAATTATTGTTTATAAAGAGATTCGCAATCTTCTCATTTTGATGGGTAATGGACAATTTTTAAGTGTTGTGTTGTCGAAGCGAGATTGTTTGATCCTTTGTTTGCATTTTCTTCGCTACGTTTACCCCTCCCTTTTCTTTTAAAGGTTTCTCATGAATTTTCGGTTTGCATCATTCGCGTCCTGTGAAATCCTTATACGTTTTCTGAGCCCTTATCATATTGATTCCGTCGCTACCTATTCCATTGTTCGGAAACCCTTAGACTCGTTAAAAATGCTACTCTATTCGGCTAAGTCAATCTTCGAGGGGCACTCGCGGTGTTGTTTGTTGAGAAAAAAAAACGATTTATTTTGTATGTGAATGGACTATCGAGAGTTAGACAATCTGACCATTAAGAATCTCCCCAGGATTAAAGACTTGTTAGATTGTTGCAAGGATCGCGTTATTTCTCTAAGTTAGACCTTGATCTGATTATTATCTGTTGAGAGTGCATGAAGAGGATATTCCAAAGGTTGTGCTTAGAGTGTGGTATGGACACTTCGACTTAACCAATTATTCTATTTAGGAATTAAATGAAAGAACCAAAGGTTCTCAAGTACAAGGTAAGCAGAGTGTGCAAGTGTATAGACAAGTTCGTATATTCTATTACCAAGGAAGTCTTTAATCTACTATAAGTATTAAAGGGGATTAAGGAGCAGTTGAAATAGTTTTTGAATTGTTAGAGATGAATGAAGTTATCTTGTTGGGATTTTAGTAAAGTATGTATTGATTTGAAGTCTAATTAGAGATTGAATGAGTAGTGTTTGTGAAATAGGTGTAATTAAATTTATGAAAAGTATGGTAAGCTGCGTCGATTGAATTTTAAAATTTCAGGTGTCAGTGGTTGGGTTACAGGTCAAGAAGTGTAAGTTTTAAGTAAACCTGAAGTCGGATTGATTCTTCAAAAACGTTGAGTTTTATAACAACTCATGTCTTAAACTCAAGACAGTTCTTGTTTGATGAGTTGCAGGGGTAAATAAAATCCAGTGGTTATAAAACTTAAGGCTTTTTGAGGAATTATTTTGGGGACGGTGAGGCTTAAGAGTAGAGGTTTCTTGGTGGTATGGTAAACATTCGGTGATTAGTGGTCCATTATGATGATCTAAGTAACTTCATGTGTTGTGGATCGTTAGTTACGGATGTCCACTAGTTATCTCGGGACGAGATTTCCCTTAAAGGGGAGACTGTGACAACCTAAGGTTTTTAGCAGGGTAGCTATACATTTAGACTTTTACTTTTGCTCGTTTTATGTGATTTTGAGTGTTTCGGGTCATTTTGATTGGTAATTGTGGTGTTTATAAGCATGTATCGTTTTAAGAATTAAATGAATCATTTTGTTTTATGTGTGTTGATAATGTTGCTTAAGTATCCCAATCTTCGGAATAGGGAGTTTGAGAATGGATGACTTTGCATATATTGCTCGTCAATCTTAATTTTTAAAGGATAAGCGTTATTGAAATGTGATTGGCTTTAGAAGGAATGATAAATGTTGAAATATGAAAGATGTAGCAAACTTCTATAAATAGCAGTGAAATTTAGAAATGAAATGATATTTTTTAGAAAGTGCGGTTTATTTCGTTTTAATAAAAAGGTATAGTTAAAATAACTTAGTTTTTGTAAAAATTAAGTAATGTAATTATTAGTTAATTAATTTTTTTTTATATAAATGAATAGTAAAATCCGGGAATAGTAAAAAAAAGAAAGAAGTTTTAATATTTAACAAATTCTATTTGAGTTAGGATTAGGTTATAATATATAAAAACTAGACTTCATCTTTTTCTCCCATTTTTGTGGTGTGCCGTGAGATCCATTACCCCAAGAACCCTAGGAAAATCTTTTTCAAGAGCTAGATCCAAGAATCAATCAAGAGTGTTATTTAGGTGCTTGTAATCAAAAGGTAAACACATTAAACCTCTTTAATTCTCTTAATTTTTATAGCTTAGTTATGATGGATTTAGGGTTAATAAAAAATACAGATTTATTATGTAATTAATGATTAATATGTTAATTAGATATGAATTAGGAAGGAATCCATGCAATTTTAGGTTAGGGTTTGCATGGATTGATGTTTTATAGATGAGCAGAATTTAGGTCAGATTGATTGACGTTTTTCTCCATGATGGAATGCAAAATGAACATGTCTTTTTTTTAAAACTGAAGCATTTTTGAGTCTTCTTTTAAGTAAAATCCGGCGGCCTCAACAGTTTTTTGAGGTCGGGAAGTCAATTAAATAATGGTTACAAGATTCGTTGTTAAAACTGTGTTTTCAAACGAATTTTTAGTCAACTTAGGTGAGGTGAAAACCTACTTAAGAAGCGTTTTAAATTAAGCCCTTTTAAAGAAAGTAACTTTCATATGTCTATTAAGAAACCCTAAAAGGGCTAAGGCTAAATTAATTCTTAAGCTGGTTTTGAAGTCGAAACTTTTGGTGGATGCAATCAGAACTCGAAGATGACCAGTTTGTAAGTTTGAATTTTCCAAGGGATACTTATGTGTTGAGTAAATGCATGGGCTTCGTGGATGAATTAGTCTACACATGTGGTGTCATGTGTGAATTTTTATGGAATTGTGGATGCATATTGGTAGGGAAGGGTTTAAGTCCGTGCAAGTTTTTAAAAATTCTGCATTTGAGCAGAAAGTTGTAAGTGTTTTAAAAATAAAAGTAAAAGTAAATAAGTATAATGAATATAACATAAAGGTAGAGAGTCCTTTAACATATAGTATAGATGATATTAGTCCATCAATAGGGTTGTTTTATATAGATTAAGCGTTTAGCCTTAACTCGATGGTAACATGACTTTTATTGTGTATAAGTTTTTAAGGAAGGAGTTTGAGTACTGTACTTGCGCATTCAGGTGATTTCAAATCCCATTTTTAATTGCTTTAAACTTGGGATAAAATGATGCAAGAGTTTGAAATGTTTTGATTACTGAGATAATTGTGGGGTCTGAAATCCGTGACCACAAATGTTGGCTATTGTATGTTAACGTGCTACATGTAAAGTGATAAGTGTAAATATCTCTTGATTTTTGTGGATGATATGTGTCTAGAATATTGTGGATCCCATAATGCAAGTTGGAGTGGTAAGATTGCTATTATCCTGAGTGACATGTAGCACACCTTTGTTAGTGGAAACTACGAGCTGCTATCACACCTTGTAGTGGGTAAGACTATGTGGTGGTTATGGCCACGTAGCATACCTTTGGATGTTGGTATGTTTGGATTTTATGCATGTTAGCTTGTATGATAACTCACTTATTGTCCTGCCATGTTTTTTTTTATCATATAAGTTGTGTTTTTAAACTTTTTGGATGTCCTAAACCTATGACCTCACCAACTTTATGTTGACGTTTTAAGCATCATTTTTAGGTAATCAGCGTGAGACTAATGATGCTAGGAGAAGTGGGTAGAGAGACCTTAGGATTGGCTTATAGACTCTCTTTAGTGTTTCTTTGAATTTAGACTTATGTTGTGATGGATAATTTGTGATGCGATTGTATTAGCTTTATTTGATGGATTATGCTTGCGCGTGTATGACATTACTTAATAATGCAAGACTCCTTTATCTTGTGTTGGGTATTGTTATGACACATAGTTTCCCCATTAGGTATTTCCTTTTCCTTTTAGTATCTCTATAGTAGACACCATTGTGTTGTAACGATATCCATGAAGTTTTACCTCGTGATTCCGCCTTGGCGGGGTGTTACACCTTTTGGGTTAGGTTGAGTGTTACTTAGGAAAGAGAATCCAGGAATGGTCAGAAGACAGTATTGCTTGTCACAAATCTGTCGAATATAGCGTTAGAATTAATCTGAGGCTTGAGAATTTTTGTTATTATTTCGAGTTTAGTTTTGAGATCCATAAAAGTATCTTTGACAAAAGAATTGGTCGAGTGTTGAGCTTTTATGAAATCGCTTAGTTGTTTTTGAAGATCGGGTTAATTATCAGAGCTAGATTGATAGTTGTCTCGGTTGTAATCGTTTCTTCCACATGAACGTAAATTATCGCGGTTTGAATTACGGTCGTGGTAATCATTGTAAAAACGAGTACGATGGAAGGTTTGCATGAATTTGGATTCTTCTTCACGGGACATGGGTATGTCATCATTGTTATAATCAAGGTTTAGTTGTTTTGAACGAGATTGAAATTATTTATACTGAGTATCCATTTTCATGGTCATGGCATCCATTCGTGCCATAATTTTGTCAGTGTCCGAAATACTGCTACCTTCATCGGTGAAAGCAACTGTTTTCTTAAGATATGGTTTTGTTTTTTGGTTTTTAGCCTAGTCGAGCTTGAGTAAGACTTTGTCTTCGAGAAGCTGATAAGCTTGGTTTGGTGTTTTACAAAGAAAAATACCACCAGCTGCGGCATTTAGAACTTCTTGGGTTATTTTGTTAAACTCGTGATAAAAGATTTTGATGATGTTGCCTTTGGACAGATTGTGACCATGGCAGTTTCTGAGCATTTCCTTCATACGAAGCCAGGCATCGGCTAGAGATTCGTTTTCATGTTGAGAAAAGGCTCGGATTTCTCTGAGGAGTCGATCGAAAAGAGCCGGGGGAAAGAATCGGCTAATGAAAGCGGTTCGAAGTTCATCCCACATTTCAATAGTTCCTTTGTTGAGTTCGTCCAGCCATGTTTTTGCTTCTCCAGTGATTGGTAGGGGAAACATCATTAAACGGACAGCTTCATTCTTGGTGTTTCTGTATTTAAACATATCACATATTCTGAGGAATTCGTAAATGTGTTTGTGAGGATCGGTTTTGATTCTACCATCAAATTGGTTTCCTTTGACAAGAGTTAAGTGGTTACCTTTAATGACAAATTCGTTTGCGGTTTCAGGAATGGTGATTACGGAACCGGGAGTTGGAGCGACAACACGGTCGACAACCCACATGGGTTCGTCATCTATGGAATTGAGGTTTTGAAGGGTAACAAGAAAGTGATAGAAGTAATTGATGTCGAGAATTACACGTCACTTACTTTCTTTTTCGACACTAAGCTAGATGTTAAGTCCCAATCTTAGCTAGAACCAATCTAAGACTTCATTAAGTCTTTACACACTCACAAGATATATACTCTTGGATTGACACACAATCCAATTTACATAAATACATAATTTACACTATTGAATCTATACACAATCTAATTTACACAACACCAAAAAGAAAATATAATGAAGATTTATGATCTTGAGGAGGAGGAAAGAGATCACTTGATAACAATTCGTTTCTAGATGAATACGATTGTTCTTCTCTTGCACTTGATTAGAAGAAGTGAGGAAGAGGAATTAATCACTTGAAACAAGATCAAGATATGTTAGTGATCAAGATATGTGTTTGATAAAGAAAGAAAGAAGAGAGAAAAGTTGTAAAACCTAAAAATCTCAACAAGTGTAAAATTACCAAAATACCCCTAATGCAAGAAAATTACATAAAAGCATGCATAAATTTCATTTTAATTCTAGAAATTATGAAAATACAACATATGACAATTATGAAATTTATGTAAGATTAAAATACCTTATATTATATAAGAAAAATAATTAATACTTAGGTATATGTATTTTTGCCGAAATTATTAATATGTATTTATTTATAACTTTACAAATTAAATCAAATTAATTTGGATAATAACAAAATAATTATGCAAGTTTAAAATCTGATTTAATCCATTTTTAAAAGCCCCAAAATTCGGCCAAAATACCCTACATTATTCTTTATGCATTTTATTTGGTTAAATCCTAAAAACAAAAATAAACCGAAACCCTAAAAACCAAAAGTGGCGGCACCAAAATTTTTCAAGGGCTAGGAAGATTTTTCTAGGGTGTTTTGAAGGTCAAGGATTGTGGGAAAAATAGTGGGAAGATTGTTAAGCTTGAATTATTTTTTCGATTGAGGGAATTTTTTGGTCGAATTAAGCAACCGGGTTCAATAATTCATTAAATCATCAAGAATCATCAAAGGTATTTTTGTATCTCAATTTTCATCATATTAATTCGTTCTATGCATGAGAAAAATTATCATGCATGTTATTTTGATTTTATAAATTAAAACATGTTCGAAACCCTAATTTTTAGCTAATTATGAAATCGGCACAAATAATATTTGTACAATTGATTTTATATTTTTCTAAGGTTTTTCATATCACATATAACTCAGATAAATTGTTGGAAAAATTTAGGAAGGATTCGAATAATTATTGGGGATTTATCATTGTTTTCCGATTTCGAATTAAAGGAAAAAGGAAAGAAATAAAATTAGGGTTAGGGTTTTGATAATTTTTCCAGGTGCATTTAATGCCAATGATTGAATAATAATTATGTTTGTGATTGGGAAAAATTAAATTAGGGTTTTGTGAATTAATTAGTTAGCCGAATTGTGATTTAAAAGTATAAGGGGGTGATTTGTAATTTCTGAAACTATGGGGTCTGTTTTAGACATGTTATTATATTTATTATATTCTGTATAAAATAAGTTGGGGGGTATAAAATGTCATATTGATATTATTTTGGATTAAAATGGTTAATTACATATAATAAGTAATTAGAAATTAATTAATTAAAATAGAGGGACTGAAATTGTAAATTCTGAAAAGTATAAGGTTTGGTTAGTATTTAATGTATAAAGTATGATTTTGTCATATTTGAATCTATAAGGGCTTGTTTTGTAATTATGGATAATTAAAGTAAATGTTTAATTAATTAATAAACCAAAAGGACTAAATATGTAAATTATGTAAAATTAAGGGTTTGACTTGTAAATACAGGAAATAGAAGGTATAATCTGAATAAAATGTGAAACTTTGATATTTACACTTTTAACCTTGAAAATTGTTGATTTTGTATATTAAACCCTAAAATATGGAAAGTTGTCATATTTAACCCTAAACTTGTAAGGTTGGCATATTAAGTCCCTAAACTATTCAAAATACTTAATAGAATCTCAAATGATGAATATTACTAATTTTGGAAACTTACTAAAAATGGAAAGTTACTAAAAATAGAAAGTTACTAAAAATGGAAAGTTACTAAAAATAGAAAGTATAACTTAAATGAATGGTTTGTAATTCGAATTCATCATTTCTTTAGGTTCGGTCAAGAGGGAGTGATTTTGATTTCCTGTGGTGTTTTCTTTGGTTATTGCTTTGCTTCGGAATAAGGTACAGATATTCTGACCTTATCGTTAAGGTTTCTCATGACATATTCCTCTCATTCTTTGATTACTTATGTGATTTGCTACATTTGCTCTGAGCCTTTTATCTTGGCTCTCTTATATGATCTGTTATTATGTTCCATTTGAACCCTGTTATGCTACCTTTGATATTTGAACCTTTGACATTGAACCTTTGCTATGATCCCTTTGAAATGAACTTTGATATGACTTTGCTTTGAACCCTTCAGTTTGAGACCCGAGCCACTATTTGTTTCCTAGCCATGAAGGTAACATGGCCGTGTCATTGATGCACCTTTGGCATGACTCATGTGTGAGTGAGTGATTTCTCACGCCGTCCCCCATTTGATATTATATGCGCATTATGAAGATTATTATTTGTTTAAGGGGCGTATGGATGCATCCTAGATTTGTTTTGTATTCGATGGATTATGACATTATGATATTTGGATATTTGGTGACTGATGTTTGGGTGCAATCCACGTCTTTCACATTTGGAGCTCGCTACTCCATGGTTACTATGATATGATTTGTTTGGGCTTGGTAATTGGACTTGATTTGATTTTCTGATTCATCTTACCTTACACTATGATTTGATCTTCTGATTTGTCTTACCTTATATTTGTATCCCTTTGATCATGTATTGTGATATCCTTTGTACCTTATATCGTATCCTTTGATTTTCCGTTATCTTTTGCGTTCGATTATATATATCTGTTCACTGGGCTTTGTAAGCTCAGCCGCACTTTCTTTTCCTGCGGCAGGTATCTAAGCTAGGAGCTGGGGTTGCTTTCGGGATATGAGTGCTGAGTGTGGACTTACCCTAGAGATCTTAGTTTTGATATATGATTTGTTACTTTTCGAGACATTCGTTATTTCGGTTATTTCGTTTGGATATGTCTATCTTTGAGAACTTATGTACCTTAAGTCGTGTTGACTTATTATCCTTTGGTTATTTATTTAAGACTTCCGCTGTTTATGCTTGTGTTATGATTATGTATGCTTTTGATGTCACACCATATTTGTAATACTTCTACCCTTTTGGGTCGGGGCGTTACAATGAACCATTTGAGACGCCATCACCTGTACCTGTCCCTCAATAGCAAAGACCTTCGGGCCTATCTCCCCAACGATAACACCAGTTGCTACCTCCGCATCACTCACCTGGATCCCTTTCTTCACCAGTTGTCCATGTTCGTACTCTAGGTTACCCAAGCGGGTACTCAAGTCCTCGATCATCGATGGAGGTACTGGAAGTCCAGGTGCTGGGAGGGGAAAAGACGGTCCCTCAGCAACAGCAGTGGATGGACCTCCAACCTCGTAGACACTCGGCGACTGCACTGCTAGCATCAGAGGTGGTGTCGTGGGAGCCATCAGCCACTCCTCATTTACCTCCTAAACCTCCTCCTCGTCGAATCCTTTAGAGTCATCATCCTCACCAAACCGCGCGGCCAAGTCCTCCTCCATATCTATCACTGAAGCAGCCGTCTGCTCCTCTGCCTCGACCATCGGCTCAGCAACCTCCTCAATAGCAGGTGCGACCATCGGCTCATCCACCTCAGCTCCTTGGGGCTCGCCCATCTCGCCTAACTCCTCTAATAATGGTACGTCGGCCTCAATCCATCCGTTATTGTTGTTTGGGTTACCAGCGTAACTAGGCAACGGTCTGGGCGCGAAGAAGTTATAAGCTGGATGCGGCTCCGGCTCATCTATGGGAAAGTCGAACACACGATCTGGTGATAAGGGTTCGCCCATGATACTGCAAAAAGAAAAGGAATACTTATATTAGTAATCATCATACATATTTTTAATCATATGTAAAATTATACTCATCACATACTAGGATAGTTTTATGATATTGCATTAGATGCATAAGGAAATTAATTTTTTCGTGAGATGTGAATACCGAGTTATATACAGCCATACATCATAGAACGGATGCCGAATATATATATTTTTACATAATCATTACTTATACCAAGTGTATCCCACTTGTTACGTGCATAATATGCAATTAAAATACCACATAAGGCTTCTAAGGATCGGGAACAACACGCGCGCGGATATCG
>BQNB010154823.1:0-15469 GCA_026074375.1 Tanacetum coccineum | reverse complement strand
CTTCGGGGAGCTCATTGGTGTTTTGATAGCCCTAATGGCTTGGTCGAGAATAATCTACTAAAGTATGGGATGGATTTTCGTTTTCCATGATGGTCAACGAAAAGGAAGGGTTTACAAAACAAAGGGAGCAAAGAAAAGATAGACTACGAGAAAGCTAATTGACAAAAAAATAAAATCTCACTTGATAGGAATCTAGTAAGTAAACCTAAGCTAGATAGAATCCGAAACATAGACTATTTTTCAGCAATGGCGCCAAAAACTTGATGCGGATGTTGCAAACGCAGAAGTTTTACAACCCTCCTAGGCAGAGTACCTAATCGTTGTAGTGTAGTATAGCTAAGACTTGGGGGATAGATCGTTCTCGAGGGGAATAGTTTTAGTAGGTTTGAATTGTATGTTTACTAGGGTCTAAAGGTTGAGAGAAGATTATTTTTGGATTTTTATATTTTTTAGAAAGCAAGTAAAATCTTAAGGGGGTTGATTAAACTAATTAACTACTTCTAATTCTATACTAATTGCAATAAAGTAAATGTGATAGAAAACTCATTTGGTTAAACAAATATGTTTACCTAATCATGCACTACTCCCTAGTTAATCTCTCTCATTTTATTGCTCGTCACCCTTGTTAATGTAATGTGTAAGTATTGAATACTTAATTCAGAATTTACCCAAATGGCAAGGTAGTATGAAGACTATTGTTGGGTTTCCTTTAACCTAATTGCGTTTCCTTAAGATGGTCTACTAATGTTAAAATCTTATAGCTATTTTCTAAAGCCTAACACGCACACCCTTAATAAGAAAGCAATTAAACAAAAAAGGATAATAACCTAGGTTTTTCAATGCATATCATAAGCAAACACAATTTAAATTTAGCCAAGCATGCTAATTGAAAGCGAAGAACAATTAATCAAACAACACATAGACATATCGAATGATTAAAAGGAATAAAGAACCTCACTTCAATTAAACATGGAGTTATGATGAGTACACAAGGGTTAAAAAACCCTAAAATTCAACCTAAGTGCCTGCTCCAAGGCTTACTTATGACTTATGTTCGTTTCCCTAAAGTTTTCCATACAAAACCTAAAAAACAAGGGTTTTATATATAGAGCTTAAGTCGTGACGTCGTCCCATACAAATCATGACGTCGCCAACCCGTAGAATCTTTTATGGGCTTCTCAGTGTCGGCTATTGTAACGTTGTTACCAAAATCTGTGTCGTCATCCCTTTGATACTTTGACGTCGTTAGGAGAAATCCTGACGATGTCTCCACGCACTATGAGACTTTTCTTGATCAAATTCGTGTAGAGTTGCAATCTTGTCCCATTTCTTCCCAAATTAAGCCTAAGTCACGTGTATTTTCTCCAAATGCCTTCCAAATGCTAAAACAACAAAAAGAACGATATGATTAAGCACATAATTTGGGTATATTGGCATGATTTTGGGGGTTAAATGGCCTCAAAAAGTGTATAAAATGACACCTCATCAACAAGTTTTGTAGAATCCTTCTTGGATCCCTATAAATACGAGAATTTAAGGTATTCTCATAATGTTAGCCTTAAAATATGAAGACTTATACGGAATTACATTAGTTTACTTATAGTCGGATACCCAAGGGCTAGTTATGTCATTAGATGATAGTTACGCGTATCAAGGACTATATATACCCTCCTATACTTCCATAGAAGGGTGAGGATAATCATTTGTATCTCATAAGTATGAATGTTTCCTCCTCCTTCTCTTTAGAAACACACACACTCTTTCCTTTCTCTCTCTAATCTAATAAATAGCAACTTATTACTTTTATCCTCCCCGACCTCTGGATCATGTTAGTTAGTGAATTATTATTGTTAAGAATTGGCATCAGAGCTAACCAGGGGCGTTTCAGGTTTGTGGGCGGCTTATTTGAGGTGTCCGTAGGTTACATGGCTTATATATAAGCCAAACGTCACGGCTTGTTTGTTTATGCTTATTTATCCAAAAAGCTTGAAACTTTTTCTTCTTAACATGTTATTGCTTATATGGGAAGTGATTTTGTGGCTTATTAGCATAACAAATAGCTTTTTGAGCTTAGTTAAAGCTTATTTTCTTGTCGTGGTTCTTTTTTTTTAAAAGGGTGTTTGGTTCATGTCTCTTTTGTAGCAAAGCTTGAAACTTTCTTCTTTCTAATGTTTCTAGCTTATTAGTACAAGTATTTCGTGGCTTATTTAGTGATTTTTGGGCTTATTTTTAAAGCAAAAAATCTGGCTCGTGTTCATTTTTTGAACGAGGTAAAATATGCATGCCGCAGGAGAAATATGCATGAATCAGGAGAAATATGCATGAACTAGGCGAAATATGCATCCTTCAGGAGAAATATGCATTCAGACAAAATATGCATTCAAGCGAAATATGCATTCAGGCAAAATATGCATTCATGCAAAATATACATTCAGGCAAAATATGCACTCAGGTGAAATATACATTTAGGTGAAATATGCATTCAGGCTAAATATGAATTCAGGCGAAATATGCATTCAAGCGAAATATGTATCCAGGTGAAAGATGCACAGGCGATTTATACACTATGTATTTAGGCGATTTATACACTTGTTTTCGTCAAGAACCAATCTTAAACACCTTCCACAATAACACTTAATGCTAAAACAATCCTATATTAAAGATTCACTAAACCGTCAAAACGGCTATGGATTTAGATTCTTAATGACAAGTGATCACGAAGTTGATTTGGAATCCTTTATTTGAGATTGAAGTGGGTTTCATGAAGGTGTCTACTTATTTCATCATCAAGACTTCCTTCTACTTTCTACCCCTTTTCTTCAAACTCAATTTATCAATTAATGACTTGCTTGAACATATACAGCTTATAATTAAGACTTGGATCATCTAGTTATACCTGATGTAAGGAGTTACGTTGTAGTGATAAGTGTCACACGCAGATGCAAATGTAGATAGTTCAAGACGTGTGGTACTTCTGATACTTTTGATGTTGGGTATAGGGTACTTAAAGATTTAATCTTGAACCGTTCTTCAATCAACAATAGTGCAAGCTTAAGTAACAAAATTAGGGGATTCTACTTCGTTTTCAAGTTTAGTATATCGGGTTTACTCTACCATGTGGTCACAGCAATAGGCCACAGAATACGAGTTTGGTAAGTTAGCCATAGAGTTTTAAGGTTGAGATGTTGATGTATCGTTGTGTGGTGTATATTTTTATGATTGAAGTTTTAAATTTATATTTTGCTGACTTAACCAAAAACAACACTTTAACGGGCAGTGTACTCGGTCGGTGGTAGAATCGTGGTAAGTAGGGTGTCGAACACTTGAAGCAAGGTTAAATCTTTCAATTTATTAATACTTTGGTTTACTAATCTAAGTTAATTCTAATCTAAGTCAAACCTGTGCTAATCCTATGTTAGTTCTAATCCTAATTCTAACAGGTTAAAAAGGGGGTTTTTTAGTCTGCGAGACTGGCACGGGTTTAGTGGTGACTACAATCAATTCAAGACACTTTAACCCACGCGAGCAAATTAACAGAAGATAAAAGAGTGGTCAAGCCTTATAATAGAAAACTGTATTAACCATCATTAATCCGATTAGAAGTTGGTTTGTTTATTCGGTGCAATGGTTACTTATCTCGAGGTGGCATATCATTCCTAGACTTAGGCGATACTTCATCCTAAGACCTAGACACATTAATTCTGTCACAATTAAAGCATCCGCATAAAGCATCCTTATTTGCTGATTATAACCTATCTTAGGGATTAAAGCAATGGTGATCTTGTTAAACCTTAGCTCATAGAGACTTTACCCACTTACTGCTTAACAGCGATTCATACACTACTAGTCTACTAACCTAATCTTTACCAATTAATTAGAACTACTTGTTGATCCCAAGGGTCACCTATCGGTCCAACTAAGCTCACAATCTAAAAGAAAAGACAGGTCGTTAATCATGATCCTATTGGTCTAGATGTATTAATCACTATAAGGAGAGCTATCCCGGCATCTAGATTACTTAGTCCAAATGATATGTCGCATATTAAAGCACATATACAAGTATAAACTGATAAACATAAACAAACATACAATGATAAATCAAGCAATCAAGATATAAACAAAACCAAACATTTTGATCTTCATAATAATGGCTAATACCCGAAGGTATTAACCTTCAAACATCATAATTAATACAAAGGTAATGGCTTAGCCAAGGTAAACTAACCGAGTTAACGAATGATACCAAAAACTGAACGGTTACAAAAGTATAAGAAACTACACGTTGTCTCCTATGGATTGGATCGCGTTGCAAGACCTCTTCTGCACTTTTTCTCCTCTGAAAATAGACTTTTGTAGTTTGGGTATCGAGAATATGATTTAGCACACTTAAAACTTGTTTTTGAGTTTTCTATTTATAGGGTCTGTAGTCGGTTTGATACGGCGTATCTAATGTCTTGGATACGGCGTACTAGGGTTTCTTAGAGTAAGGATCATGTTTGAATTCTAGAATATTCACATACTATATCTCTAATACGGCGTATTGGTCTTCTCGGGATACGACGTATTGATCTTGTTTCCTTTGTGGTCTTTTGGTGAGTGTAGGCACATATACGGCTTATCTTCCTTGAAGGATACAACGTATTGGTTGTCAGAACAATAATCTTTAAAATATCTTCGTTTAAGCTCCAGAATGCGTGCCTTTTAGTCAAGTTTCACCATGTACTCCATAATTACTGCAATTCTCAAATATGAACGATTAAGTAACAATTCTTTGCAATAATCATACAAAATGGGTCAATTATATGGGAGAAATGATGCTATAAAATAGACGTTATTTGATGTCATCAAAGATCCCTCCACTTGAATCTTACTTGTCCTCAAGTAGCCTTTAGAAGTTTATAAAAATGTATCCCTAAGGATATTTTCTGTTAAGCATTTATTTGATCTATTACAAGTACGCAACCAAACACCTTACGAAATAGGAAGATGAAAACACTCAAATCACTCAACTAATCTATGTGGTAACATGTAACTAATTCGCTTAATTGCTCGGTCATGACGGGTATTCTATCATAAGCTTGGCAAGGATACACATCTCCACCACTAAAGCTAAGGAGTAACAAGTTTATAAGGGTAAATATGGGTTTGTATGATAAGGCTTAGGGTTGATCATTCTTCAATCTTTCACCAAAAGTACCACACCAACAAGGCTGCTGAAGCACACATACATGGCCGTAACGACGGAATAGACATGTGTGTTCGATCACATCCTCATTCGAGTTTAACCAATGGTTAGGTTTAAGAATGATATAGGGTAGGGATCTTCTAACTTTCACTAATAGTAATAAACCAACAAGGCAGCTGAGACATGCTTACATGGTCGTAACGACAGAATAGACATGCACGCTTGTACAAATCCTCATTCGCGTAAAACCCATGGTAAATGATTAGGAAAGGGAAATAAGTTGTTGTTAAACAAAAATTACGAAACAAATAGATTAATTATAAGATACAAGTGGCTAGACACTTTTTCCCGATCGTTACCATGATAAAGACACAACTATTTGCAAATGTCTTGATCATAGATAAAAAACAACAATCTAAGTTAGCGTTCCTGTAACGGTCAACTTCCAAATCATCCCATACTTTACATACTTTACAAGGTAAGTGGCGATATCTTCCACTTTATACAATACTCTACATCGTTGACTTTAAGACGTATCAAAGAATAATCGATCCTTCGTGTAATTCCTTCGGTAATGCTTTTTCGAAACGATTATCTTCAAATTTTCCTTCTCTTTTTCTGTTGCGATTTTTCTAATTTTTTATTTTTATTTATTTATTTATTTTATTTTTTATTTTTTTTACACCAAACATTTAACTATATACGAAACTCGGAGTAGTTTCACCATCTTCACGATCATAATAATTCCGGATAATTCTTTCGATAATTCTTCATTCTGCGAACGTACCATTAATTACGATGGTAGTAAACATACATGAGTTTGGCTATTTTATCCATTCCCATTTGCGATGTGCAAATTTCTTCCAACCGTATCAAAATTGACACAAGACTCGGGAAATATATACTTTACACATTAAGCAACTAGCAACTGTAAAATAAACTTAATCTAACAGTGTAGGCTAAGGTGTAAAGGTGTAACGAAATAAACAAGTTGGTGTAATTCCTAAAGGATTGGCTCTACGGGTTGTTTTAGGGGTATCTTACTCAATAAAGTAAGAGTAAACAAATGGTTTATACGGGGGTTAACTAACTAGGGTAGTTAGTTAATAAACAACATGAATAGGCTTTTTGGGTGTAATCCTAAAATTTACCAATTTAAACAAGTTACTCCATCTAAATCCATAGTACTCATCACTGTGATCTCAAATAGATATACCAAGCCAAGTTCTAAAGTCTACTACATCATTGGTACACTCATATTTTATGGAATTTGGGTAAACATTTGGAAACGGATAAGCGGATACGTTAAATACCTCACAATATCTAATAGGATTATTTGTTGCGAGGTTATGTACAATGTAATTTCACAAAGTATGCTTGAATTTTTTTTTAAAATTTACGAATTTTAAGAGCCATTTTAGTGTGGAAAATAGGACATGTCAAATTCTAATTCGTACCCCACTTGACTTAACAACGTCCTCGTTGATAGATAAATATTAAATACGGATTTAAAAAGAATTAAGAATGAAGAAACTCCCTGATATTTGCTCTGGTAGATTCTCCTATGTTGAGTTTTTTTTTGAGCAAGAATTGTGTTGAATAGCCGAGCCGCCTTCCTTATGTTTTAGACTCCAACCACTCTAGACTTTGTATATACTTCAACCAACTCGTCGCTTTTTTTCTTTCATTGAGGTCTATGAAATAACTATGCAAATAATAGGAAAAATGTGCATTCCTATTTTTGGTACCTACGGTTAATTTAAACTAAACTAAACAAACTAAATACGAGTCAGTCTGGTGAATACGCTGTATCATGTACATGAATACGCCGTATTGCCAGAACTAACTATAATGTTTTTAAAGTACATAAAAAGTAAAGACTGGTAACGTCCAGACAATCAATACTCCGTATGGTATGGAGCGAATACACCGTATTGATGTCTGGGAAGACAGACTTGATAAAAATAAATAACATTCTGGGTTGTCTCCTGGGAAGCACTTTTGTTTACAGCGAAGTCTTTAAGTTAGAATTTTTCTCCTCCTTCCACACATTTGAAATAACTCTCTCTCTCTCTCTCTCTCTCCATTCTGCTCTTGATTAGGATAACATGCTTGGTTTCGTAACATATGAACTATGGCGTTGAACTTACTGCCAGGCTTGATTTTATCATACACAAATAAATCAAAGAATCATATCATGATATACATACAAAAATATGATAACCTATTTAAAGTTAGATACATCATGACTTGAATAATAAATGTATAGATAGAAACAAAGGATAAAGATAGGGGGATCATAGGTCTGGCTGCTGCTGGTCCTGCTGGGCTACGGAGTTGCTGGCACCATCAGTCCTGCGTCTGACGCGCCTCTGGTATGGTACATGGGTCTCAGAGTATGGCGTGTAGGTAACTCAAGCAGAGTTTAATAACTATGCAATGCCACTGGCACCCCATATGGTGAATCTGGAGAAGTCTATGGCCATAGCATCAATCACCTCACACTGCTCAATTAATTCCCTACGAATCTCGTGTACATCCTCTTCTATCCTGGCCATCCTCTGTGGCATAGTCCTAGCAGCCAGTGGTGGCTGCTGAGGTGCATGTATGGGTGATGGATCAGCCTGAACACCTTCATCGATACCAGGAGCATCCCCAACGGCACCAGCCGCAACAACCTGCTGCCTTTCTGGTCTTGGGGCTACCCAAGCCTAGTCGTCTCCTATCTCTATGCAGATGTTGAGCTTAACAAGCTCACCAATGTCAATCAATGGCAACTCACGGGCCACAACATATAATCCTCTCAACCCATCATCACTTACTAGACCAAAGTGATGAGCAAGACGCCTAATAAAATGACCTCCAGATAACCTAGCACTACTCTTCCTCCCCTCAGCGTGCCTGAAAAAAGTACTGTGCCAACAGATATAGGATGTTAGTTGCCCGCTGGTCTATGCTACGAAAATAAAATAGGTCGGTGGCAATCACTTTTTCAGGTGCCTGTCCCCTCCCAGAAATGCTATAAAAGATCAACCTATGGCACAGCCTCCGAATCGGATCTCTAATGTAAGTATACGATGGAGCGCCTCTCAAAAAGTCCCTGCCAGAAGAAATGTCAACCTAGTAATCACTAATATCCCCCTTACCGGGTTCCAGTCTCTCACTCCCTAACCAGTATGCTCCAAATCCGTCCTTTGCCATCTCCACAATAGTATGCAAAACCATGGCTAGGATAAACTGTCTCCATGTCATACTACGCCTAGCACCTCCCAACTAGAAACATAAAGTGCCAGTCACATCTAACCCTGTCTCGTCCCTGATCCTACAAGTGTTGAAGAACTCAAGCATAAACTCCTGAACTAAAGGTGCTCGAATCCCAAACAATCTCCTCTAAGCATGACTCACAAATACCTCCTGCCTATCGTCCCCAGTGTATACCATCCTCATCCTCTCGGCCAAATCCTGCCTCATGTCCGGGGTCAATCCCTCAAAATCTAGTATATGTACTCGGTTAACCTGCCTACCGTATATAGTATCGAGCCTCTGCTCAAAATCATGCACTATCTCCTCAGTGTATCCCTATACCTGATAACGAAGCCATAAGTGTCTCTGATCACGTGGTGGTAGAGGTGCCATATCTACAAAATCAACGAGAATAGTATAAAGATTATATAATTTTAGACATTATGTTATGAGGGTGGATACGACGTATTCATAAATGGATACGCCGTATATAAAGATCAAAAGTTAATACGCCGTATAGATGTTAGTCAATACGGCGTATGGGCATCAAAGTTCAGGATCCTTTTTAGATCAATACGTCATATTCACTTTATTGAATATGTCGTATTGAGGTTTTAAGATTGGGTATAATTGAGTCAATATGCCGTATCCATGTGAGTGGATACGCCATATCGGTATCGTAATGAGGTATTAACTGCTGTGTGTAGTGTAGTTGAAACTGTTGCAGATCAAAGCCGTATCTCATACGACTGATTGTTGAGCGCAGATTACGCCTATAGAATGCTCTGCACGCTTTAAAACAATAAAAAAGAGGTATTCACTCTTTTGTCTACTTCATTATTGTACCCATTAATTGTGTAAAGCAGGTTTGAATAGAACTACCCGTATATCTCATTCAGCGTGTTTGGTGTTGGGGGGTTGAGGATTACTTAGAATTATAGCAGAAGGCATAACACTATTTCTCAATCAGAATGAGATCGTAACACCTTAAAATTCTATACTGTCAAATTCGACATTTGCAGTCGCTGACAATCGAAACATGAGAAAGAGAAAAGACGATATTACGTCTGATGTGAAAAAGGGACTTAAGCATAAGGCATAACACCTATTTCTCATCAATGAAATCCTAACCCTAATTTTAACTCAAATTCAATTTGAAATCGCAAATCAAAAAGAGAAAGGAGAAAGCTTATTACCGTATGATCGTGACAAAGAAAAGGATGATTAAGAATCAAAAACAAAAGATCTCCAAGAATTTGTCGTGTGGTGAAAAGATTTTGTGTGAGAGTGAAAAGTTGTTTTAAAACTCAATCTAGCGTATCAGTTGGGCTTTTATACCCAAACTCGATACGCCGTATTGGTGTTCGAGTAATACGTCGTATTGGTGAATTTTGTTGACTTGGTCAACATTAGATAAAAACAGTGGATACGCCGTATTTGTACTTGGAGACCAATATTCTTAATTTAAACTGAGTAAAGAAAATATACATTGTCCTCTGCAATATTTTTGTATAAACATCATCCTGATAATACCGCTTAGGGTCAAACGGAATGCCAAATGGCACATATAAATTCATAATGAGATAAAATAGCATCCCGTTGATAAGATACTTCCAAGTTACGATATTAACGTTTAATTCAATGATAAAACTTCCCATTTTGAAAGTTTTATTGATTTTATCGTGACTTGTATCCAAAAGCATATTTGACCCTTGTGTATTCATGTTACCCCCCGAAGATCGTATTATATCGATTTCATTATCATTATTGTATTTTTCGACTTTAGATCATCGGGTTGAATAATGTTGAAAGGGAATAGATCATTAAAGTACAAAACATTTTGTTTCTTTTTATCATATTCGGACAATGATGTTTCATCTTTCAAATCAAATTCGTCGATATGTTGAGGGTTTAAAGTGGGTTCAGTTAACAAATCTGATTTAGACGTTGGAGCATTATTGTAAACAATGGCTGGATATTCATTCTCAAAATCTTTGAAGAAGTCTAAATCATCAAAACAATTGACCGTAGGCTCAGGTGAACGAAGTGAAGGCATATTGACTTTTTCATTATCATTTTCTAAATCCGTTTTTAAATTATTGACAAAAATTATTTTGTAAGAAAATGAGTTTTTGTCAAAAATTACCGTGTGATCTTCATCGTCGAAATCGTCAAATGAAATTTTAAAGTCAACTTCATTGTCAAGACAACTTACCGTGGGTTTACTAGAAAGTGTATTTTCAGATGATATCTCATTAATAATGGTTATAGTTGGGAATTTGGTTTCAACGGATCTTGGGTTGTGAATGTCTTCATCAATTCGGATCTTACCATGCTTAGTAGTTTACCAATTAAACACCTTACCATGTCTTCAAGCCTTTTCTTCCTTGAGCCTGATGTAATCTTCCATAGTAATATTTGGATCGTCCATCCTGTAACAAACTTACTAGAAAAACTGTTAAATAATCAATACGTCATATTCAGTGAACTGAATACGCCGTATCACACAAACAGAATAAGCAAATAAGCAGGAATATAAACTACTCTAAATAACTCTAATCATAAGGGTTAGATCTAATGCTAAAAACCAAAATATAAAATAAAAATCAAGATTAATTTTCAATCCCAGCAACGGCGCCAAAAACTTGATGTGTCGTTGTGTGATGTATATTTTTATAATTCAAGTTTTAAATTTATATTTTGCCGACTTAACCAAAAACAACACTTTAACGGGCAGTGTACCCGGTCGGTGATAGATTCCTGGTAAGTAGGGTGTCGAACACTTGAAACGAGGTTAAATCTTTCAATTTATTAATACTTTGGTTTACTAATCTAAGTTAATTCTAATCTAAGTCAAACCTATGCTAATCCTATGTTAGTTCTAATCCTAATTCTAACAGGTTAAAAAGGGGGTTTTCAGTCTGAGAGACTGGCATGGGTTTAGTGGTGACTACAATCAATTCAAGACACTTTAACCCAAGCAAGCAAATTAACAGAAGATAAAAGAGCGGCCAAGCCTTATAATAGAAAACTGTATTGGCCATCATTAATCTGATAAGAAGTTTGTTTGTTTATTCAGTGCAATGATTACTTATCTCGAGGTGGCATGTCATTCTTAGACTTAGGCGGGACTTCATCCTAAGACCTAGACACATTAGTTCTGTCACAATTAAAGCATCCGCATAAAGCATCCTTATTTGTTGATTATAATCTACCTTAGAGATTAAAGCAATGGTAATCTTGTTAAACCCTAGCTCATAGAGACTTTACCTACTTACTGCGTAACGGCGATTCATACACTAGTAGTCCACTAACCCAATCTTTACCAATTAATTAGAATGTACTCGTTGATCCCAAGGGTCACCTATCGGTCCAACTAAGCTCACAATCTAAAGGCAAAGACAGGTCGTTAATCGTGATCCTATTGGTCTAGATGTATTAATTACTATAAAGAGAGCTATCTCGGCATCTAGATTACTTGGTTCGTATCACTAGATCCAGTTGAATGATAGGTCGCATATTAAAGCACATAAACAAGTATAAATTGATAAAATAAACAAACATACAATGATAAATCAAGAAATTGAGATATAAACAAAACCAAACATTCAGATCTTCATAATAATGGCTAATACCCAGAGGTATTAGCCTTTAAACATCATAATTAATACAAGAGTAATGGCTTAGCCAAGGTAAACTAACCGAGGTAATGAATGATATCAAAAACTGAACGATTACAAAAGTATAAGAAATTACACGTTGTCTCTTATGGATTAGATCGCGTTGCAAGACCTCTTCTGCTTTTTTTCTCCTCTGAAAAATGACTTTTGTGGTTTGAGTATTGAGAATATGATTTAGCACACTCAAAACTCGTTTTTGAGTTTTCTATTTATAGGGTCTCGAGTCGGTTCGATACGGCGTATCCAATGTCTTGGATACGACGTATTGATGTTTCTTAGAGTAGGGACCACGTTTGATATCTTCCAAAATATTCACATACTATATCTCCAATGGCGTATTGGTCTTCTCTGGATACCGCGTATTGATCTTGTTTCCTTTGTGGTTTTTTGGTGAGTGTAGGCATAGATACGTCGTATCTTCCTTGATGGATACGGCATATTGGTTGTCAGAACTGTAATCTTCAAAATATCTTCTTTTAAGCTCCAGAATGCGTGCCTTTTAGTCAAGTTTCACCAAGTACTCCATAATTACTGTAATTCTCAAATATGAACGATTAAGTAACATTTCTTTGCAATAATCATACAAAATAGGTCAATTACATGGGATAAATTATGCTATAAAATAGATTTTATTTGATGTCATCAGATGTAATCATCAATTCTCATGGGATGTTTGAAGCTACGAAACATCAATGGTAATTCACAGTCTAGGTAAAATCTTTCAAAGTTCTTCAATGTCATTCATAACTTTTTAAGATGTTTGCTTAAGACAAGAACTTCTCGAGTATATAAGCGTACCACAAACAAAAACGTCCTCTTGTCTTTTGAAGCTAAAAACTTGGATCTGTTTCTCTTCCTTTTGGTAACCCACGTGGAAGAAGCTCAAGATAAGCCCAAAATTTAAGCTTCAGAATAAGCAACTTTACACCGGAAATAAGCTACTAAAACTTTTACAAATAATCTACTTATGAAGGTTTTCAAAAAAAAAATATAGCTTTTTGTTTTAAAAACAACTTAAAACCTTATAAATAAGCTCGTGTGTGCTTTAAAAATCCGTTGAGAGGACAAATAAAGCTACGAAGAGAAAGGGTAGATCTTGAATAAGATGACGTAAGCCACAATCACAAAAACCACGACTAATAAACGAATAAAGCTAATAACTGTGACTAATAAACTAATTTAACTTTTTGACTAAACTAATAATAATCATGACTAAGAAAGCTGTTGAATAAGCCACAAAAAATATGAAAAGAAAGAAAAAAAAGTCTACATAATTTGTTAAATAACCAAAGACGTGAGCTTTTGTTTGAACTTTTTGTATTAAATAAGTAAATAAGAAAGACAATATGCCGAATGATAAAAAAGCCCAAATAAGCCGTATCTAATAAGCTCAAAATTACCACAAACAAATCATCAAACCCACCCGAGGCTCGTGATACCACTTGTAAGGATCAATACTCACACATCAATAAGCACTAGAATAAGCAAATACGATAAGAAGATGTTTTAGAGAGAGAGAGAATCTAGAGAGGGAAAGAAAGAAGAGGATGGATTATCATGTTATGAGAAGAGTAACAAATGACAACCAACCCTCCCTAACATGCTAGGGAGGGGTATTTATAGTTTTAGTGAGTGAGATGGGCCGGGCTCGAGATTACATGGGCTTTAGCCCGAAACACATGCAATATTAGATTAAAACAACGAGCCCGATACCCGTTCTAGCCTATTACAACATGTATAATATAATGACCGAGACTTCCTAAATGAATGACTGAAACTTCCTTGTTCGACTCAATATTTTAAGGCTAACACATAACACAAATACAAACCCTAAAATCCCTCTCCTCTCTCCCTCGCATCTCGTTCGATCGAACAAGGAGGGTTTTACCCTCGTTCGATCATAATCAACTTCTCCAAGTAGAAACCCTAATCGATCCAAGTCGATTTATGGTATACCCCGATTCCGTACTTGCCTAACTTGTGTAGGTTTGAATCCCTTGTTCTACATGTGCAGTACCGGTGGATACGTGACGCATCCCTAAGTCTGGTTTTCCTCCCGAAAACCCAAATTGGTCGATCAAGCTAAGAAGAAGGAAATCCCGCGCGTTCGCTGATCAAGAAGCTTATACACTAGTTGGATAACAAGTAATTCTACTATAGACACCCTTTATACGTGTTTAGATTAAGGTTATATCACTGATTAGGCATGATCTTGCTATCTAAGGTTTGTCTGGCTCCATGATCATATTTGTGTTTATTTTTCGTTGTGCATGTTTTATTGGCCATGCGAGATACCACAAGAACCCTACATTAACTTAGTCATAGATGGTGAAAAGTTTCCATTTTACTTTCCAAAGCCTCATGTCTAATAGTAATTTGAGTAAAGAGGGGAGCTAGTAACTTGATAGTGAATGTGGAATTAAACGTAACAACATGTTATTTAGGGTAAAGTTTTTAGAAGGAATTATATAGTGCATAAATTTTGCAGAAGCTACGTACGCGCTTTGTAATAAATGGGGAAGGTGATTTGTATATTATCTTTTTTAATATGAACATATAGTATGCGATGCATGAAATGACATGTCCTAGAAAAAAAATGGAGTGCAATCAATTACTCATATATTCTTACGTTGTTCGAAGTGTTAGGCATATGTTTCGTAATTATGACCGTCGTCTAGATATCCACACAACGTTTTTTGGCGAAAAAACCAACCGGTCAACGATGATTACCTTTCACAGCGTTTCGACTATACTCCATCTTGTTATGTTATGTAAACTAACAAGTTGTACTTCATTTCTCACGTTTAAAGATCATCATCCTCACCCTTTTCTTGTTCCAACAAATTTTAATTAAAGTTTAACAAAAGGAGTCCTCTTCTTCTAAGAAAAAACACCAACAACAACAAAAGTAAAAGAAATCCATCAGCATGACCGACAACATCAGTGGTTGCCTTATTATTCCTTCACACAAGCACCACCAAATGTTTGCCCATACACGGGCCACGGGCGTCTCCCAACAAATTTGGGAGAAGTGCAACAAGGGCAAAAATGGCACAAAGCTGATGTTGATTAAGTAGTGTGGCAAATTAATTAAATGTTCAAAACTAGAAAACATTGAGCCGCGACTTTTTAATCTGTGCAAAGTATAAAAAAGATGAAGATGTTATACAAGCGTTGGTTGAAGCAAGGGAGAGACACACAAAGAAAATAGCAACATGGGACTATCAAATAACGACAAAAACAAAGATGTATTAATGGATGCATTTATATAGTAATATGTAGGGTGAAAGTCATAAAATACCAACAAAGTTTTCATTTTGTCCCGACATGACCAACGAACTATTTTTCGTTCCGTCTACAC
>BQNB010154822.1:0-15469 GCA_026074375.1 Tanacetum coccineum | reverse complement strand
CAAGTACTTTGGATTCAAAATCAATTGCTTGATTATGGGTATAAATTTATGCATAAAAAGATCTATATTGATAATGAGAGTACTATATGCATAGTTAAGAACCATATTTTTCATTAAAAAACAAAGCACATTGAGATTAGACATCACTTTATCAGAGATTCTAATGAAAAGAAGCTAATTCAAATGATCAAGATTCATACTAACAAGAATGTTGCAGATTTGCTTACAAAAGCATTTGATGTAAGTAGATTTCAATATCTGATTGCTAGTATTGGCATGCTCAATCTTTAAAGCCTTGATTATAGGAAAGGATGACTAGAATCGAATGGAAAAGTTGGTTATTAGAGAAAATAGACAGAGAGTTTTGGTAAGAAAAAGTATTGAGAGAATTGGTGAGGATAAAAATAGAAAGAGAGTTGTGTGAAATAAAAATAGACAGAGTGATTTGGTGAGTAAAAGAATTAAGAGAAGTGGTGAGTTTAAAAACAGAAAGAGAGTTGAATATATCAAAAACAGACAGAGAGAATTGTGAGTAAAAAGAATTGAGATAAATTAAAAACAAACAGAGAGTTTTTGTGAGTCAAAATGTTAATTTAATGATAGAAAATCTATTTAGAATGGAATTGGAGTTAATACTGGTGGTTGAAAGTTAATGCTGCTAGGCATAACTTAATACTGCTGGTTGAAAGTTAAAACTGCTGGGTGAAAGTTAATGTTGCTAGGCATAACTTAATACTGTTGGGTGAAAGTTAATGCTAATAGGCATAACTTAATACTGCTGGGTGAAAGTTAATGCTCCTAGGCATAAACTTACTACTGCTGGTGATGGTTGATGTTGTTGAGGGTATTTTCATAAATACTTCAATTAAGGGTTTCAATGACTCATTTAATCGATTTCACTCTTTCATATACTCTCTAATCAGACTCTAAAAGTTGTTGATACTCACAACATGGTTGGGTTTTTGGCCAAACCTGCTAAAAGTGAATGATTTAAGCAGATTGTGGATTTTCTTAATGCACACACTATAAAATATGTACTAATGATCAATCTTACAATATATACTTCATGCATTGAACAATTTTAGGCTATTGTTAAGGTGAAAACTGTCAATGGGAAAGTACAGTTACAAGCACTAGTGGATATAAAGAAGATCATCATTACTGAGTTGATTGTGAGAATATTGGATGATGAGGAAAAGGTACGGATTGCTTGCCAAATGCTACAATTTTTGAAGAACTTACAAGGATGGGGTATGAGAAACTTTCCTAAAAGCTAACTTTCTATAAGGCATTCTTTTTTCCACGATGGAAATTCCTTATTCATACTATTTTATAATGCCTAAGTTCTAAGACTACTGCATGGAATGAATTTAGTAGCACTATGGCTTCTGCAACTATCTGCCTAGCTACAAACTAGAAGTTCAACTTTTCAAAGTATATTTTTGAAAATATGGTGAAGAACTTAGATAATGCTGGTAAATTCTTGATGTATCCAAGGTTTGTGCAAGTCTTTTTGGATAAACAACTTGAAGGATGTTACAGTCACAAAAAGAATTTATGATTGCACCCCAGACACTATGAAGATTCTTTAGAAATATAAAGATGTTAGGAAGGTTTTTCTGTAAGGGTAACACCCCTTATTTCCAACATTGATGGTACAAGACTTAAGAGGAATGGTTGAAGGTTATTAATGCTCATGATTCCCCATCCCACACACCCAATTTTATGCCCCATCAACATCTCAACCTTAAAAGAAACAAAGATCAAGAAGGACAAAGAGAAAGGACACTGAGATACCTCAGTCTAGTGTTCCTAGTGATAATGTTGCAGATGAGGCTGTCAATGAAGAGATGGATGACAGTTTGGTGAGGGCTACCACTACTGCTACTGGCTTAGATGCAAAGCAAGATAGGGGTAATATCAATAAGACCCAATCCAAGGCAACACCTAATGAACCAAGTTCCTCGGGGACTAGTTCAGGTGGTGGTCCCAGGCGCCAAGAAACCATGGGGGATACTACTGCTTAAACTAGGTTTGAGAATGTATTTAAACAATCCAATGATCCACTACTCTCAAGAGGTAATACACTTAGAAGTGGTTAGGATAGTCAGAAACTTAATGAATTGATGGAAATTTGTACCAATTTATAAAGGAGAGTTCTTGCTTTAGAGGAGACCAAGACTACTCAAGCTGCTGAGATTGTTAGTCTAAAAAAGAGGGTTAAGAAGATAAAAAAAGGAAAAAAGATAAGAACACATAAGCTCAAAAGGTTGTACAAATTTCGTTTAACTGCCAGGGTTGACTCCTCGGATGAATAAGAGAGTTTGGGTGAAGAGGATGCATCCAAACAAGGGAGGAAAATTGTTGATATTGATGCTTATGAAGATATTTACTTGGTCAATCTTCACACTGATAAAGATATTTTTGGTGTTAATGCTTCGAGTGATGCTGATATGTTTGATGTGAACACTTTGACTGGTGATGAGGTGATTGTTGATAATGAAGATGTTGTTAAAACTGATGAGGAAACAAGAAGTGTGTGTTTGAAAAGGTTATATAGCTGAAGAAACAGTTAGTGCTGCTACAACTACAATAACTGATGATGAGACTACCTTGTCTAAAGCACTTGCTGAACTGAAAAGTGCTAAACCATCAACTCAAGGCATAACAACTGCTTCTACAACAATTACAGCTGACAGCACAAGACCTAAGGCAAAAGGGATTGTTATGCAAGAGCCAAGTGAATCAACTCCAACAATTTCTTCTCAACAACCATCACAGATTAAGGTTCAGTACAAGGGTAAAGGAATCATGATAGAAGAACCTTTGAAGATGAAGAAGAAAGATCAAATCAGTTTTGATGAACAAGAAGCTATAAGATTACAAGCTGAATTTGATAAAGAAGAAAGGCTTGCCAGAGAAAAAGCTCAACAAGTTGAAGAAGTCAACATAGCTTGGGATGATATTCAAGCTAAAATTGATGTTAATTATCAATTACCTCAAAGACTGCAAGCTCAAGAGCAAGAAGAATTGACTGATGAAGAAAAGGCAAGATTGTTTGTACAATTCTTAAAGCAAAGAAGAAAATATTTTACAGCTAAGAGAGCAGAAGAGAAAAGGAATAGACCACCAACAAAAGCTCAACAAAGGAGTATCATGTGTACTTATCTAAAAAACATGGATGGATGGAAGCCCAAAAATTTGAAGAACAAGTCCTTTGCAAATATTCAAGAATTGTTTGACAAAGCAATGAAAAGGGTGAATACCTTTGTTGACTATAAAACTGAGTTGGTGGAGGAGAGTTCCAAGAAGGCAGAAGCAAAGATAGCACAAGAGAGCAGTTTAAAAAGAGCAGGAGAAGAGCTGGAACAAGAAAGCTCTAAAAAGCAAAGTTGGAAGAAGACAAAGAGTCTGAAGAGCTTAAACAATGTTTGGAAATAATTCCAAATGATGGAGATGATGTAACTATTGATGCAACACCTTTATCTACCAAATCTCCAACCATTGTTAACTACAAGATCTACTAAGAAGGAAAGAAAAGCTATTTCTAAATTATTAGCAGATGTTAAGACTAAGATGTATTTAACTTTTGGAAAGATGCTTAAAAACTTTGACAGAGAAGACTTAGAAGTTCTTTAGAGTATAGTCAAAGCAATATTTAAGAAAACAAAGCCAGTGAATTACATGGATAATTTCTTATTTCTTAATTTGAAGACCATGTTTGAACATCATGTTGAAGATAATGTACGAAAGAATCAACAAGGATTAGATAAAGTGCTGAACTGGAAGCTTTATGATTCTTGTGGAGTTCATTATGTAATAATGCAATCCATGTTATTTTATCTATTGGTTGAGAAGAAGTATCCACTTACAAAACACACATTACATCAAATTTTTAATGATGTGAAGCTTCAAGTTGATTATGAGTGTGAAATGGAATTTGAGCTTCTTAGATTGATCAAGAAACAGCTTAAAGAAGGTTATGTACCTGAATGAAGTGTTTGGAAGCATCCTCCTAGTGATTAATGAAGCTTTGAATGAAACTTGATGATTATGGAGATAAATATCAAGTTTAGGGGAGGATTGTTAGGATTAAAAGACTTCTTGATGTTGTTTGAAGTTACTGCTCTCTTATGGATATTAATGTTGCTCAGTCAAAGTTATTGCTATTAATGAAAATTATTCTAAGTGTTTAAGACTGCAAGTATAAAGATACAACTCCTAGAGGAAGTTACTACTGCTAGTGGAAGTTAAGACTGCTCAGGTTTGTGAATGAAAAAATATGCTAAGTAGTTAGTACTGCTAGTTACTACTGCTAGTATATATTACTACTGCTAGTGTAACTTAGTTACTAATGCTAGTGTAACTTAGAACTGTTAGTATATGTTAGTACTGCTAAAGTAAAGTTAGTACTGCTAGAGTAAAGTTAGTACTGCGGGTGAAGATTGAAGAAAATATTCTAAGTAGTTACTACTACTTGTAAACAGTTAATGCTGCTGGTGTATAAGTTACTACTGCTAGTGTTCAGAGTTAATGTTGCTGATACAAAGTTACAACTACTAAAAGATTACAACTGCTGAAAGCGTTTCTACTGTCAGAAGAGAATGGATAAAGATAGAAGAAAGGATAAAGATTGATTGAAGATCAAGATTACTTACATGATAAGTATTGGTTATTTATAGAATAGATCTTAGAGAATATTTTAAGTTTTAGGAATATATTGTAAATCGACTAGGACTCCTTGGTGTATAAAAGGAGGTCCTAAGGCATAGAGTTAGATGTACAATATCAGTCAATATACATTGTCATCTAGAATTCGTAGCTTCAAGGTTTTATAACCCTAATACTAGGAGAGTGTTCGTATTATTTGTAATAATAATATTGGAGCTTTTATTGTTGAATTATATTGTTTTGTGTTAGTATTTCATTAAGAATTCTTCTTATTATTAAATATTAGATTCCGCATAATCTTTAATACACTCAAACAAAGTTCTACTATAGTTGTGTAGGATTTATCTTGCATAACTAAATCTTACACAAGCTAAGTAATTAAAGATCTATTGAAGTGGGATCAACATTCTTCTTGCTTGCACGCGTGAAACTCTCTCACGGTTTAAAGAAGTTAATGCTCTACTTGTAGAGAAAACAAAGTTTTCAACTCTTTAAGCATGTCATATGTACCAAGGGTTTCCAGATTCCGTTAGAGATCTGGTTTCATGGTCATAAGCATGAGTACAGCAATTTCCTTTTGTCCTTTGACCCATATAGCGTGAGCTGCAAGAGTTTCAGGAGGAACTTGTTGTCCAGCAACAGCTGGAACAGGAGCAACAGGGATTGGAAGCTCTAGATAGTTTAACTTATCTTTGGCTGATAGGACAATACGAAGTTGTCAGTACTAGTCGATAAAGTTAGGTCCAGTTAATGTTTGTTTCTCAAAGAAACCCCTGAAAACCAAATTGTTTACGACTGTGGTAGTCATCTACAATCAGAAAAAGTTCAAATATTAGTATATTCGATAATTAAATTCATAAAAGAATTAACTACCCAATTAATTACTAATAAGACTAAGATCCAACTTGACCTCTCACTTATTATCGAAGGTCTGACCAACGTGTAAACAAGTAGGGAAAGAGGTAAGCGACGATCGTTAATTGCATATTCATGCAACTCTTAGTTTTATATGACTTATGACATTAGTAACTCTTATAGTAATGTCAAGTGCATGTTTAGTCTCATCATATGCCTCGGGTCTAAGGTTTGACCAAGCATACTCGATTTAAGTCCACCAAAAATGAACATGCAAAAATTAACATAGATCTGACCTATGAAAAAATTTGCCATGGGTTAGAAAGGCCCTATAAGGTCTGACCAGAGAGGTCAATCTAAGTGCACGTGTTCTTACTTTGGTTGGCATAGACTTTAAATTTCACATAAGGGTATACACATAAATTTATAAAATATGTGACAAAATCATGTACAAAGAAGCATGCAAAACATCTTTGTATCACAAGTTAAGAAAATGTTTTGTTAACTTTAAATCTTGACATCATCTTGTCAAAAGTTCCCGGTAGCTCCATTTGAACGCACAAAGAAGTGGAGAAGCGGGTCAGCGCGAAGCTTATTAAAAACCCGACTTCTTTTGGGAAAATCCTGCCTTATACCTCTCTTATAGTTTGTTCAAGATGGGTGAGCCGATTTTCAATTGACTTAATGATGTATTTAAGAAAAACTTTTATCTCCCAAAGAAAACAAGTTCCATAGTTTAATGTCCATATTTATTTGTCCAAAACCAAGTTTTACAAATAACACATAAAGGTCAGTAGGATTATAAAATTATGTGTATAATTCTACAGACAAATTTAAACAAAGTTTCTCTTTAATTATTAGTCCGTTTAGAGTTTCAAGAAATCTTTTGCATATAGTCCTAAGTCACGAGTATAAACACATAAGCATATAAACAAACAGAAAGTGTGGATAAGGTGAAGACAGACTCTATCCAAAAAGTAGTAAATCACATAATGCCCTGAGGTCTCATAAGAGTTTTCCCCAAATGGAGAACCAAAAGACTCTCACTAGGTTTTCTGCTAAAGTGCCTAGATCGCCACATCCATCATATAACATGATTTCGTGAGTTTTAAGGCCGTGATAATGAAAAGAATAGAAGACTTAACTCTCTATTAATTGTCAATTTTTAAATCTATTCTGAATCAATCTTTTTAACTAGCAATAAAGCAAGATTCTTGGTTTTTATTTATTCTTTATGGCAAGAATTGCATATTGTTGCCATAATTTTCAATCAAAACAATAAATAAAGGTTTCTCATGCAGTTCTAGCGTGTTTTATAAGTGTGTAACCCATAACACCAAACGAGGTTGGCTAGTGATGCCACTGTTAGGATTTAAGAACTAGTAAACCATATTTATTACGAGTACGTAGCGGATGGATCTAGTTTGATATTAAAGATTAACACACAAATAAGGAAAAAGGGAAGAACCGAAAACCCTTTTGAAGGGATTTTTGGTCGAAGGTTTTGGGAGAGAGGAAAACCGAAAATCAATTTAGGTTTTAGGGATTTGAATGAATGAATAATGAGCTAGGGTGAGGGTGTTTATATAGGCACCCAAAACCTAGTCCTTGGTGAACAAGGAAACCATAATTCATTCCTTATTCTAATTCCTCCACCTCCTCAATTCTAAATTGACACAAACACCCCCTCTAAAAAGCCATAGGGGCCGGCTATAACCAAGCACCCCTTTGGGTTTAGGTTTTGTCAATTTAAGTCCTTTCGGTTTACATATTTAAATCATTGTTAAGTTAGTTATAAACCATAACGACTATTTAAATATATCCGTAAAGTATATTAAAGAATAAATGTATTCTATGTGTCTTAACGTGTGTGCCCCCAATAGGCTCATGTATTTCTAATCGCCTAACACGTGGATCTAACTACCACATTCCAACATGGAGACGAAGCCATATTAATTGTTTTACTACCCAAAGTATCCATCGACCCAAGAGGATTAACAAAAATTGGTTCCACGTTTGAATAATCATTCTTCGCCTCATTACTAATCATACACGAATCCACAGTTTGATCGTCCAAACTATTGTCTTGTTTCTTTTTTGTATCCCTCCCTCCGGAAACCAAAAACCCACTTTTCATACTCAAACCATACACATACAACGATACCAAAAGCACAATAGCGTCTAAAACTTTCGTACGCAGTAACCTTAATATATTAGGGTTTATAAACGAAACAACACCAGATCTTCACATGATAAACCCCTAACTAAAACGTTAAGTTTATTAATGGAACCTAAGATTTCAATCCGTATGTAGTAATAGAACGTCAAATAGAAAGCCTAAACGACTTGAACAAATAACCCCTAAAAACCTAGGAATGTAAAAACCCTAATCGTAACTTAAACCTTAACGTGAATGATCAGAAATCATAGAAGATAGGGATTAAGGAATGATATAGGTTAGAAACGATTTAGGTTGTGAGGGTTTTGTATGATCGCCTATGTCGCCAAGGGTGGGAGGGTTGGTCTTTAATTTTATTTAGGTGCTAAATCATTGAATTTTTTGGCTGGTGATGCTCATGGTAAGTCTTCGTATGCTAATATAACTGGTAAACCAAGTGTGAAGAAAGTGAATGTTTGTAGTTTGTTACACCCAGGGGTAATGGGATTGATGTGGTTGTTTCGGTGGATTCTATTCATGCTATTAGTGAACGATTTGCTAATACAGCTTATGGTTTTTCTAAGGGAAGAGAGTGGCATACCCTGTTGTTGCTAACTTTATTAGGAATACTTAGGGTAAATATGGGCTTGTTCGTTCAATGTTCAGCTCGTCTACCGGATTATTCTCCTTTTAATTTAGCTCCATTGAAGGATTAGATGCTATGCTTGAAAATGGTCCATGGTTTATCTGGAATAACCCGCTTATCTTGAAGAAATGGCATCTAGATGAGAACCTATTGAAGGAAGATTTTAGTACTGTTCCACTTTGGGTTAAACTCCATGGTGTACCTGTGACGGCCTTCAGCGAGGATGGCTTGAGTGCCATTGCTACTAAACTGGGTACTCCTCTCATGCTTGACTCTTATACATCTAATATGTGCATGCAATCTTGGGGTAGGTCAAGTTTTGCTAGAGTTATGATTGAGCTTCGAGCTGATGTGGAGTTGAAAGATAACATTGTCGTGGCTATGCCTAAAATTACTAGGGAGGGCCATTACACATGTAATGTCCGTGTTGAGTATGAGTAGAAACCTCCTAGATGTTCGTCTTGTAAGGTTTTTGGTCACATTCATAAGGAATGTCCGAAGAATACAGGTGCTGGTGAAAAGAAGACTGTGAAGAAGCCTAGTCAAACCTCTCGAGGTGTTTCGGTTGGTCAAAAATGGCTTTTAAATCTCAAAAAGAATATTGACCTGTTACCAAAAAGCCTAATGCTAGTTCTAGTGGTAATAAGAAGAAAGGTGTGGAACCTACTATTGAGGTTAGTAATTCAAATCTATTTGATGTTCTTAATTCGGTCGATCATGATGTGAAGTTTGGTACCAATGGGGGGACTACTAATTTGGTAAATAATGAGGCTACTTCAAGTGGATCCTCTTTTATGAATATCGATAATAATAGGGAGTTTGCTAGTAATATTCCTATTGGTGAGAAACTCGATAAAATAGAATGACAAATTTATGAAGGTAAACTTAGGTTGTTGGATAATGACGGGAACCCGCTAGTTCCTACGGGTATTGTGGAAAGTGATAGTAAAGTGAAAGTGGTATTTGATGAAACTTCTAACCTAAGGATTTCAACGAGTGGTAAAGATGGAAGTGATAAAGGTTATGGTACTAATAGCTTGTTTGAACAATGGAGGGATTCTTATCCGGATACTGATGATTATGACCCGTATGATGACGATATGTACGAGAATCATGATTTGTCCAAGCACCTGCAGTCTATTTGTGATGATCTTGATATCACGGTCCGTGGTAGGAAGAAGAAATAGATTTTTTGATGTTTGTTGAGTCAATTGTAATCTAGTCTTAGTAGTATCCTCCTATGGAGTAGTTGTGCTTGTTATGTTCGCTTTTTTGCTTATGTAACGGGCTGAGATGTGGGACTCACCCACATTCTTTGTACTGAATCTCTTTTTTAGAGTAATACATTTACCGAGAAACCATTTACCCAAAAAAAAATATAAAGAGAATGGTATCCTTTAATTTATAGCATAAGCAAGCTAAGATAAGGCATAAGCATTTAGCAAAAATAAAAATAAAATCACAAGAGTCAAACGTAAACATACAAATAATATTAAAGTTCAAAAACAACTACCCAACACCAAACTTACTATAGCAATTCTTCCTAAATGCTTTAGAAATTGACTTGGTAATGAACTTGAAGAACCCTCGTTGCTCCTTGTACATTAAACTTGCCAGCTCATCATGATCGTTTGATGTCTCAACAATTCACGAGTTATCTACCATGAAAAGAGTGTTATCTACCCTACGCAGAGTGTAGCACCCCAATTCTAAACGAACCGGATGCTACACAAACGATACATAAACAGAGCAAAAGTCTAAGTCTAATGAATTCTCCAATAAAGATATAACATAAGTTGTCCCAATAATTCAAACTAAAATGGCACTACAAAGTTTCGCCATGATTTTATTCTAAAGAACCTAAATATGCTAATGTAATAAGTCCCTAACACTCCATGTTACTTGGACCAACTCTCAATCTCTATGCCTCAAACCCTGATTACCTACCGCTTAAAGAGAAAATGCGGTTGAGCAAAAACCTCAGTGCGTGGACACAAAATAAAAGCAATATAAAATAATAGAAACCCGCGTATGTTTGCTTTAGATTGCAATAAAAACTCTACGGTGGCAGAAAAAATCAACGCTAGCTCTATTTCCTGTTCAAACATTTAGTGGATTTAAAAAGTGGTACTTCAATGTCATTTAACAAATACCCTGGTGCATACAGTAATTTTGGGTATTCTCGAATACTCTTGCGTTTATCTTTGGATAACGTCCACTGGTGAAAGGTCAAGCATACTAGTAATCATACTACGTGTGTTATATCAAGGCACTTTAAATCCATAATTTAACATATTTGTGGTGTCTTATCATTTTAACAAATAGTGTCATATTTTGTAAGAAATGACACACATATATTGTTGAGGGGAGCAAACTGAAAAATGTTCCACAATTCATGCTTATACATTTTTCTCCTCACATGCTTTTCAGAAAATGTCATTTTAATCAATTGGTATCTAAATTACTAAAAGATTTGTTATTTTAGATAAGGGGAGAAAATATGATTTATAAAAATGTGATCTTTAAGACTCTAATTGTGTAACTCTTTCCTCCATGTGCAAAACAATTTCGAATATCAATGCACATGTGTAGAGAGAGCATTTCATAAGAATGAAACTCTCAAAGTGTTAAACGTTTTGATTTATATAAAAATATTTGATTGATTTTCAATGGCTTTATGGTTTTGATCTCTATACCTAACAACCAATCAACTCACAACATCGATAAAGTCATAAGGTGGTTAAGGTTAGGTATAAGTCCTATGATTAAACCAAAACTACAGGGATCTACCTAAGAATACTTTATTGTTAGAAATAACAATCCTTAGGTATGATTAGAGATGAATGAGAATAAAGGAATAATGTTGACTACGTCATGAGTTAAAACCGAAACAACCACAACAAGGTGATAGTAATGACGTCTTGGTAAACATTGAAGGGGTTATAGAATAAAAAAGAAATATAAGGATAATGGGTGAAAATAAAGAATGCCTCCATATACTTAGACAGAAATAGGGTCAATACATAATCTATCAGAATCACAAAGATGATGTTTGGTATTGAAGATAGACATCATGTACCCAGTGATGCAATGCATAACCCTTCCCAGCCATTCAATTTTCTCTCAAAAGATACTTGTCTCATTTGTCATAGGAATACACACGTTATATATTAACATCTCACTTTGAAATTGTTGATATTGAAAAGGTGGCAGTCAGCTCCAGCCTCCGATCATTAAAACCAAAGTGCACAAATCGAGTCTAGAGCCATGAGTGATCAAATATATAAATCTCATTAGGACATAATTCATGTAATACACTTGTTGTTCATCAATAAGAACACAAGTGATAATAAAGAGTCCTACGCATTATCCTTGTGATCTTGCCAGAACATTCAAAGTGATACTCTTTAGTATTTCACAGTGACGAATGGAAATCCTTCCAGTGTCAACATCAAACAGCAATGTGGTAGGTGACTTGCGAGATTCTATATGAATCAAACTTTTGCTAACTAGAAATCTAATGTGATCTAGTATATGAATTGATGACTTAATCAATAAGATAGTAAATAGCTGATTCACTCTTACCGTTCTAATAGTAGAAATACTATAAGTAAGGCAGCCTGCTTTGAGGTGTCCAGTAAAGAGATACTAGCAAGCACAGTGAATCTAATGCATCTGCGTTAGAGCATCTTAAGCTTCAAGCTAGAAACCCTGTCAAGGATGTTCTTATAATGAATCAACCTAATCACATGTACAATATTTATACTGTAAAATGGTCCTCACAGAACCGGAGGTTAAAAGTAACCGAACTTCTACGAATAACAAAGACATGATTCATCCATATCTACTGTTCATTGCTAACCCTTATAAATGCAGGATAAGTCAATGGCATTACTACCTCACTCCAGCTTTGTCAAAGACACATGCTCATACTCAAGCCTAAAACTCAAACATTCAGTGTCAAAGCAAAAAGAATGTATTCAGTCAAAAAGCTTAAGTTTATGTCATAATACTCTTCTGCAACTCTAATAATCGTGAAGTTCCTCAATATCATCAAAGATCCTCAAAGTCAAATGAGAATTGCTCAACAAGGGAGATTGTTAGCCTTGATGAAGAAGAGGAGATTGCAAGCATTCAAGACAAGTATGAGCATGTCAGTCAAAAGCACAAGATGATCAAGAATATCAAATCATGATGATTCAAGACAAGGATGATGATGCAAGATTAAACATCTTAAGAACTCAAAGTCAAAAGACGAAGGCTCCATATCAAAGATCACAAAGCATGAAGGAACATGTCTACTACAACAAAGTTTAAGACAAAGACCAAGGTAACAAGACTTCAACGATATTGTAATGTCAATGACCTCTCCTTTGGGGGAGATTGTTAGCCTTAAAATATTAAGGCAAACAAGACATGGTCATTCTAGTTTAGGTCTTATCATTATGTCTTTTGTAACTTTGTACTATTGTAATAAGAGAAGTGGTAGACTCGAGCTCAAGATGTAAGCAAATATTGTATAGGTTGTGGGCCTTAATCCCAACCAAAGCCGAGCCCGACCTGTGTAGAAAGCCTATACACCTTGTATGGGTATGGAAACTATAAGAACCCCTCTGGGGTGTTGATGGTTTCATTCTCCTTCCTAATCTAATCATTCAACATTCCTTTCTCTCTACCTTCTCTTTAAACCTCTCTTCTCTCTCTAAAATTCTACATCTTTCTTTCTTACACTTGTTGTGAAATGGGATAACACCTTTCTTATTTATTATGATCATGAAAAGTCTATACCTTTCTTTTAGAAGAGTTATAGAGGTCGGTTTTTTCTTTGGGAATTTCCATTGACAATTCTTTGACGATCTCTAATTTATTCTATGCGGAAGATGCTATTTTTTTTGGAAAATGTGATATGTCAAATATCAACACAATTGTTAATGTCTTGAAGTGCTTTCATATGGCTTCTGGTCTCAAAATAAATCTTCATAAAAGTAAGATTATAAGGGACGACATTCATATGGAAGAGGTTAAGTTAGAAGCTAGAGTTGTGGGTTTTCTTATCCTTTCACTCATCTAGGAGTTATGTTGACGGTGTTATATCTAGAATTAATTCGTGGGAAGAAGTCATATCTAAGGTATCTTCTTGGTTATCTAAGTGGAAGCTCGAGACTTTTTCAATAGGAGGTCGTCTCACTTTATTAATTCTGTCTTAAGTTCTATTTTTTATACCATATGTCTATCTTCAAAGTTCATATGGGAGTTCTTAATAGCACGGAATCAATTCAAAGGAACTTTTTAATGGTTTTAATTATTCGGAAAGAAAAATGAAAATGATCAGTTAGAATAAAGTCTTGGCTTCAAATGGATTTGGCATTTTTTAAAGCAAGGTTCTTTTCTATGGGAAAGGTTCATCAAATCTATTTATGGTGATAAGAGCGTGATCGACCCTTTTGATTCTATATCTAGGCGTTCCCTTTTGCTTGATATCATTCGTAAATCTTTGTCTCTTTAATACAAATGTATCGATCTTTTTGCTTTTGTTTATAAAAAAGTCGGTAATGGAGAAGACTCTTTATTTTGGGAAGATATTTGGTTAGACGAGATGACTTTGAAATATCAGTCCCCTAGATTATTCGCGTTGGAATCATCCAAACAAATTACCATGGGAGATAAATTGAATAGTGTTTTCTTGGCTACTTCTTATCGTCGTGTTCTCAGAGGTGGAATTGAGGAAGAGCGTCAACGTCTTCTTCAATCTCTTATCGATGGTATAAATTTATCTCTTATGTTTGACTAATTCGTAGTTTTACGTACCTATAAAATATATATGATACAAATATTACTTAGGTAAATTTCAACTATTCACCTTTAAACCAAAGGTAAAAAGTTAAGACTTACAAAAATAATTTTAATATATTATATATACGGTATGTTTAACCGGGTAAGTATGATCACCCGGGTCGTTATCCCCAATGACTAGTGAAATTGAAACCACGTTTTTAAGTTCGGATCCTGATTTGAATGAGGCAAAGATATTTGATTTGGAAAGATATTAAAAAAAATAAACAAATACGTAAATGCAATCTTTTAAGCAAATAGACTAAAACTTAAGCCTCAAAATGTAAACTAAAATTTCACTAAATAAAGAAAAAGTGCAGAAAATTATTAAAAATAAAAGCCCTAATTTTTATCTTTTAGTAAAAGTTTAATTAAACTAATTAAAACCTAACCCTAATTATTAATTAAAATTAAGTAAAACTAATTAATAACTAACTTAGGGACTAACTGTGTAAAATACTCAAGGACTAACGGGGCTAAAACACTTAACGGGCAAGGATTAACTAAAAAACAACTAAAACAAAAAAATTACAAGAATGGTCCCTGAGGACCTACCCCGACAACAAACTAAGTCCTAATAAGGCTTAAAATAAGATGAAGTAAAAAAACAGCTTAAAATTCAAAACTCAAAAGACCAAAGTTGTAGAATGAACTGGGGAGATCAACTTTAACAAAAGCACTATAGGAAGAAACTCAAAGATAAGCTCTAAAAGAGCTTCTCAATCAGTTGTTATAGAAACTAGGGGTTTAGGCTATGTTTTACTAAAATAGCTATAATAAGCTCAAATTAAACTTAATATGGAAAAGGAAAAGTGTTCTAAGATGCTTATGAGATGCTTAAACTATGTATGAAAAGAAACTAGAACTAGACATCCTCTTAAGCTACTGAAATTAACCATGAATTAAGCAAACTCAGGAATTAAGCAAAATATCACAAAATCCAAATAAGCTAAAGACCTTAAAAAGCTAAACTGGACTCTAAAACATTAAGGACTTATTAAACTACTTTTAATCTATCTATATAAGCTATAAAATCTAAACTTATAAGCTAAATTATCAGATTAAAATCGTAAAATTCCTAAGTACTGTTTTTTGGTTTTTGAGGTTTTTTTTATGACTTTTGACAGCAAAATAAGCTAAGACAATAAGCTAGAAAACAAAATTTAAGACTTAAACTAAATTAAGTGGTAGCTAATCTAATTCCTACTTAAATTTAAGCTCCTAAATACTAATTTTACTTAACTAAAAACTAGACTAAAGGTGGCAGTACTAACTTGTAAGAGCAGTACTAACTTGTAAGAGCAGTA
>BQNB010154821.1:1442-15469 GCA_026074375.1 Tanacetum coccineum | reverse complement strand
TGGAAGAGGCTTTTATAGTTCTTACAATATACCGGATATTAGTACCCGACTTAATACCGAAAGTCATACGATTAACTATAAAACTACGAACTATTATAAACAATAAATATACGGGGTGACCGAGTCTTTTTCTAATATCTAACACTCATCATCCCTCCTTTAACTATGAGTGAAAATTTTAAGGACAATCAGTTAGCTATAATAAGTAACCATTATCCCCAACCTCAAACACGTAACTTCTCCTCACGAATACAAGAATTAACGTTTGAAATAAAAAAAATATTGGGTTATGGCTCAAACCACCAATCCTGAGTTTCTATTAGCATGTTGTCTGATTTCATAATTTGTCTCACTTAGCTCGTTTTTTATATTGTTGCCTTCAACATCCTCTTTTTATTGACCCTTTTGTCAAAGGCCGCGCATATTGGCATGATCTCTCAGACTATAAGTGGAGAATCAAACTATTACTGTTGCTCTAGCAGTTGGTTCTTTGGTAGGATCAACAACATTATTTTTAAGGTCGTTAGTTTTTGACATACCACTCAACTCCGTAAAAAAGGTTTATCATTCCTTTCACATTTACAAACATTGGGTTCAATAGCTTCAGGAATGGAGACAAGACTACTCTCTTGTCGCTTATGTTCCTGAAAAAAAAAATAGCTTTCCATTTTCTACAAAAGTGTTTTTTGTATGTCGTGGAAACTTTCCACATGCTTCTTATCTATTACTTTGATATTATGTCTTTCATTCAAGCACTCTTGTCTGGAACCTTGCTGAGAATATGTCACAAAGCTTTGCTAACTATTATTCGAATACATGATAATGACCGAAACAACACCGACAACAATGACGAAGTTGATTTTAGGTTTGCTATACACATAGACGAAGGACCAAGACCTTCAAATAGATACATAAAGAGATGTATCAACCAAATAAACCAAGTCATTCACAGGTCTCAAAACCCACATCAAGCGATATTTATTTCGTTTCTTCGTGATTCTTCATCAAATGAAGGTGTTCATGCGTATGACTCGGATACTGATTCGGGAACCCACCAAACATGTTGGAGCCTAGTTGTGGCAACATTAGTAGGTGTTGCGATTGCAAATCCTGCCATTACGCAACAGGATAAAGATCCGTTGACTACTTGTGTCAGGAAGGTCTAATACTTGTCGCATCCATCAAGAAAGAACTATGTACATATCATGTATCAATTTTACCTCAATGTGCTAGCGCACAAATATCAGTATTCAGATATCCGAAAAATTGATCATAATTTATTAAAAAGTTAGGTTTAATAAAATGTCATTTTTGAGATTCACATAAAAGTTTTCCAAAAATTATAGATATTTGGATATTCGTTTGTATAGAGCTGTTATCCGAAATTTCGGACATCTGAAGTAAATAAACTTAGCACAATCAGTTTAACATAAAATCATCATAGCAAATTTTGGATATCCAAATTTGTGATATAACTAGCCATTGACAAGTCCATTAAATCATTTAAATTAACAACAAAAAATGATTGTTGACACTGTTTCATTTCATATTTTCGCTTTGAGCCACAAAAAATCATGAGACGACTTTGATACCATCATAATCGTATTTACCTCTTTGACAAATATTTATCTTTAAGATAAATTTATCTATATTTATGCGGTAACTGTTTACGAAAGTGATTTCAAACTTGTAGAAAGGATGACACTCTAATGAAAAACCCGAAAAAACCAAAAATCGAACCGCAAAAACCAAACCGAACTTTATTTGGATATGCTCATATCATAGTAAATATTTACACTGCTGGAGATACGTGAGCCTATGGGGTCACACACGTATACACCGAGATACTAATTTAATAATGTAATTAATATATTTATAGTACGTATATTAATGATATTAGATTATATTTCATGATTTACTTAACGGTCGCTAATTAGTTAGTTTGACGAATAATTAACGTTAAGCCATTTAATTAGTATGTAATGGACTTGTTAATTAACCAACTCCAAAATCAATATCATAAAAAGTCTATAAGGGGTGTTTTTGGATTGGCTAAGGGTAAAAAGAAAAGGAAACAAGAACCAACTTGGTCCTTAAGTAATTGTATTGTATCAAGGTTAGCCTAAAACTCACCCTATATGTTAATACAAATATTTGCGTAAAAACGATATTTATATTTTACGATCTTTATGTTTTGATAATAACAAATATAATGTCATACTACGTAAAAGTCTACGTAAACAAGTTATTTAGTCGTAAGTTTCATACCGACGTCAAATCACTTAGGTATGAACATGGTATTATAAAGCGTTGATAATGATCAAAGAAAATATTTTGTCATGCATATTAGTTTAATAATTCGCATAAACTGATGTAAAATTGCTTACATCTCTATTAAACAAATGATTTCAAGTAAACACATACTTAACAAATGACTAGTTCAATTAGTGAACAAGATAAAATAAGATTAACCATAAATAGTAAGTATACATTTTGAGCTCAATTTTGAAAAGAAACATGTTACTTCAAAATCTGCAAAATCTCCTTTTTTAGCTACTTTTCTTTTATTACTCGAGTGTAGGGGTGCTCACTATCCAAAAATCAGACCGGACCGACCAAAACTGGACCGGACCTGACAGAAACCGACTTTGGCCAAAACATCAGACCGAAGACCGGACCGAAATGGTCTGGTCTTCGGTCCGATCTGGTCCAACAAGGCATAATTGCCAGTTTTTTCGTATGATCGAACCGACCGAACCGAGGACCAAAAATAAGGAAAAGGATGGACCGATGACCGAACCGAAATAGGTTCGGTCCGGTCCGCTCGGTCCGATTCGGGCCGGTTTCTCGATCCGGCCCGGTCCGCGATCCGTTTTGCCTACCCCTACTCGATTGATACTCTACAACACAACAAAAGTGTAGGTGGAAACAGGGGCGGACCCAGGATTTTCAAGAGGGCGTTGCATAAATTTTTTTCATAAGTACCAAATTTTTATGCAAACTTTATAATTTTCACCCATTCTATTGCGGAGGTTTGTCTTTATCAATTTCTTTGCCGAAAAACATCTTTCTACGGTTGCGGTTATCACACGTTAGACTAAAGAAAGCTTCAATAACTTATAGTACTTATTGATTTGATGTGTGTTAAACCTATGAAATTAGAGCCTCTATTTATAGCACCATGTGGGATAGAAAATAAACGTAAAATTCTTCTTTAAGCATGGTACCAAATTCCAAACTTTGAGACGTGATATCTCATTCACATCAACTCCATTTTGGACACATAAAAGTTCATTACGAAGCTCTCTACAAGGAGAACGCAAACTTACAAACTATTACTTATATATATGACACATACATATAGATAATTATGTCCAAAGTGGGTTAAAATCACTTTGCCAACCAAATTTTCCAACAATTAACCCTTTAAATCTAAAAATGATTATGATATATTCATAAAACTATGGAAAAAAGGCTCTTAACATACTTGTAGTATTCAAAACCTTAAAATAAAAGAAAATCACTCAATCCTTAATCTGAATTGTATTTTATGTAAATGTAACTTTTTTTAAAATAATAAAAAAAATATTTTTTAATAGCTACATTTTATGTTATAATGAATGATTGAAAATGAATGATTGATATTTAGTTGACCTTGACAACTTGTCAATAAGTGAGTTTCTTTCTTGAGAGGAACAAAGTAGACGAACGAATAATGATAATTGTGTTGTGTAGTAATTACCTAGATTATTATTGAGCTTCTAATTAATTTGGGAAATAATTTGTGCTTTAATATATCTTTACATTATATTTTTGGCTAGATAACAGGTGCACCATAATAATTATTTCACAAACTAAATTTTCAGACATAAAAAAGCGAAAAGTAGCGCGAAATTTTTTCTTAGGGGGGGGGGGGGGGGGGTTGCACGTTATCAAGAACATCGATTTAGAAACGAAATGCGCTTCGTGACAAAAAATAAGGTTACCCGAGTCGCCCAAGGGTGGAAATAATTTTTGGGGCGAGTAAAAACCCTAAAAGGACCCATTTCATCTTGTTTATTACACATCTCCTTAACTTGTTCCCAAGAAAGAGACAGCCTTCTTCCAAACAACCGGTAAACAAACACCTTTTTTTATTACTCAGTTTTTGGTTTAGATATAAGAAACATAAAGACATATTTTAAGAGCAATGCTAGATTCACAAAAATTTTACAAAAATATATCCACAAAATGATTTGTCAATTAAGCATGAAGGGTAAAAAGGTAAAATGAAAGATTATGAAGCAATGTGATTGGACCAAAACCATTGCCAAGTCATTATGTGGATTATTTTTTGTAAACTCTTTGTGAGTGTAGCATTTCTCATATTTTAATGTCATTGTTTATGTTTTGTTGAAGTTAATGATGATGGGTTTATATTATGTTACCACTTGTTTGGGATAGTTACACAAGTGGACCTTATATATTCAATCCTTTACATTTTGGACCCTTGGAACCTTAGTTTCTGATTTTGGACAGTTGAAGCTTCAATCTTGACTGAGAATCATGAATCTTGGATTAGGGTTTTGGGATACTCTGTTTTTTTTTCTTACTTTTGAGGGTTTTAGGGGGTTTGTTTCAGCTTATATAGCCGGACTTATGGCTTATTTAGTTTTGGGCTTATGTTTCATAAGCTCACTTTTTGTGACATATTTGTTGAAATATGATCTTGTACCTTTGAATATCATTTGTACTTTTGAATTTGATTTTGTATTTGGTTTGGTATTTTAAATAAAGCTTTTGCTTCGTTTGTTCGATTTTGTTTTCCTCTTGTTCTTCGTCTTTGATTATCATTTGTTGATTCTCCAACAGTGTTTGATAGAGTAAGTTACATTTTATAATTTCTAATGTATGGATATGTTTGGTAAGGAGCTTAAGAGCGTTTAGTACTTCGCGTTTAGATTTGAAAGGTGGTTTGGGAAAGTGCGTTAAGCATTTTGTTTTTTTTTCCTAAAACGCTACTTGAAGAAGGGTTTAGCTTTCGCGTTATTTTACACTTTATAATCTATGTTACCAAACACTTTTACAAATAAACTGCTAAGAAGTAGTTATTGTAAAATAATATATGGATGTTACATTTTAGCCTTTTGGGATGTTTGTTTTAGTATGTAGAGGGCTTACGCGCTTATTGACAGTTTTGAAAAGCCAATAAAGTCACTTTTTTGGGCTAATGAGCTTATAAATCTGAGCTTATTGGCTTTTTTAACTTCAAATATGCACATAAGCCACTACATAAGCTGAAACAAACAACCCATTTGGAATACAGTTTTGTGAGTCTGTTTTTCAGTCTCTTGAGGTTCCGCTTTTGTAATTGTTGTTATAGTAAATTTAAATTATAGTATTTGTTAGGCTGAAAGTCGTAGTGTCGTTTTTGGTTTTGTTGTTTCTAATTTGTTTGCTTCGTCTCTGCCTTATAGGCTGAGGGTTGTGGTGTGTCTCGTATTTGTTTTTTTGGCATGTAATATATGATTGCTTTTCGGAAAAGGAACATATAATTTGTTGCGTTGTTTGTAATATCTTTTACTTAGTAAAGGAAAACGAAAAGTGGGGACTTTGCATTTCAAAAAAGAAGAATATTTCCTTATTAGGTATGATGCTTCAAATTTTTTATTATTTTTGAAGGCATTCGGGAATCTCAAACGGTTCAAGATTAAATGAATGACTTAACAGTATTTATAGCTAACCTTGTTTGTTTATTCTTTGATCTTAGATGGCGTCCTTGCTAGTGAAACGCGTTGCTTCTAATCTCCTGAGGGTCAGAACAATTGCCTCATCTTCTCATTTCTTTAGCACCAAAGGTTACGAGTTTGTTCAACATGAGACTAAGGATGAGTGCATCCTAAAGTGTGAAGACAACCTTGGGTCTTCTGTTACCCGTGGTGTAGTCAATGGTGCATATATTTGATTCCCAGAATTTTCTATCCGTATAACAAATATGTCATTCACACTTGTAAACTTGAAAATGCCGAGGAATATAAAAAAATCAACACAATTTTTGCAATCAAATTTTTTCATGGACTTGTAAGTGTAACATGTCTCCAGAAATTAGGTGTAAAATAGTATGTGGAAGTAAGATACTTGTGGTTTATAATTATTAGGCTAATAAGAGTCGTTGTTTATTATAATCAAATCGTTAACGTTTTTTGTTTTATGATTTCAGATGCGTTTAGTCCTCATGCCTCACCAACTGGAAATTTGGCTCGTCCGTTAACCATGTCAGATTTGCGCATTAGTTACGTATTTGGAACCCACGTGTTCCAAAGGTGGAGTGTGGTGGAGGACGAAAAAGCCCTCTATATACTCCATGACATGACTGCAAAAGACATAGAAGATGTCACGGAATCCGTTAAGAAGTTTATGACCGCAAAACATGAGAACTTTTACGAGCATGTTCCAGTTTCAGAGGAGGAGTATATTTCTAGAAACGTCAAGGAAAACTTTAAGCAATATGATCCAAAGAGGAATTTGTTACCTATAACATGATGAAGGATGATAAAGAAGTTAAGCAATTTGTGGAATCACTTCATGGTATAACTATAACATGTTTATATATAACAAATTGTTTCAAAGATTTATAAAAAAGATTCATACAAATTTATTTTTTTCCTCCTTCAGTTTTGGTCATAGTATTTTTAAAGTTATGTATCGTTTGTTTTACTCTTTACCGTTTTACTCTTTACCTGAACAGGATCACCGGATACTGTCAATGGTAATACCAATGCTTCGATAAAATTGTATGGCGTACCACACAAACCACAAGCAGATTATATTCTTGTAGTATTAGGGAACCCACAGACTCGCACACCGTATGGAGGTTATGCCATGGAGATATTTCTAGATAACAGTCTATACAGTGTCTGAAACGAAGTCGGATTTTACGGGTTTTAATAGGAAGCTCTTTATTCCTAAGAAGAAAGTGGTGGGGACAAAAACGATTGGAGGAAACTTGATCTTTTTTCAGGAGAAGAAGTTTATCAAACCAACCCCATGGCGGCCTACATAGGATCACGTCTCCTGCATGGTTTGTAATGATGTTTTCTGGAATCTCCAAATCTCGTAGTTTACATCTATATTGATGTTTTTCGGCTTGGCCTATGTTGGATCGTAAATTCTTGATAGTGCAAAATCAGATATACCAAATCTATAAGTTTTATTGATTAATCAATCTAAAAAGTCATCATCTTGTTTGTACAATAATCCTGTCTATATATAATAAATGAAGAGGTGCAAGTCAATAGATGTGTCGGTTCATGGAACCGATATGTCTCTTCAGTTTGTAACAGCCTAAAGCGGTGATGTTTTCACCTCGGTCCTATTATTCCGGTTTGAATTATATTTGTGGTCAGTTTGACCCGGTTTTAGACCCAAATTTCTCCCTCCTAATACAAACTTACCTTGTAGGTCTTTAAGTCCGAAGAGCTGTCTCATTGTAAAAATCTGATCTACGGAAGTGCATTTGTAGTATTCAGCTTTCTGATAATCTCCGCTTCCCGAATTCACCTGGATGTCGTCTCTTCAATCAACACGCATTCTCTGATGAAGTGGTATTTCTATCAATGGTGTTTGCTTCTTTCCGTTAAAGACTGATTCTTCATTAATCTATGGCTGAATTTTATTGTCAACCAGATATATAATCTTTTTCTTCCTCCGAAGTGTGATCCTGCTATAGTCTCTTAACCATAATGCTTGCTCGCTGCTGCCTAGTTGCAGCGATGAAATTCTGAATTCGCAAGATGATAATGCTACAGTGGCATTGTTTCTGAGTGCTTCCATCAAATTGGAGATTCTCCATATTTGAATATTATGCCGGTAGTTTCCTTTTTCTTCTGAGTTTTGTTGACTCCTGCAGCTGCTGTCGCTGTATCCCTAATATGTGTTACCTCCGTTATGCTTAGTTGAGATTTCCATAATCCCTTTGTTCCTTTCACTAGCGTAGTACTTTCTATATATGGCCTTCATATGCAGTTCCATTGAGTTTCTTGCATAACATACGACTAAGTAGTCCGTACTGAATAACTTAAGTCGGTCTTTTGTGAAAGCAAATATCTTAAGCATCCAATTAAGCTTCTGTAAATTCGTCGAGTTTAACCATGGTTCTATCAGCGGTCTTCATAGTCTTGTTCCTGGATCCATTGGTATGATAAGTCCTCGTGCTTTCTAGCATTCCAGCTTCCTTTAATATCTTTCCCTGCTAGGCAGATTGCTTTTATAGATATGTCACCTCCAGATTGGGTGGTGACTACAATGCCAAGGTAATAATAGGCTGCAATCCTAAATCCTTCATCTCTAAAAATCTCCTTCATTGATCCTTAAATTTGTCTATCATCTCTCTTAGGTGTTGCCAGTGATAGATTAAATCCATCCACGTAGACCTCCTACTAAAAAGATCGTTCTCTTTCTGTTCATGTATAGATGGCTTGCTCCAGTGCGCATTTTCGTGAGTCTAGTGGATTTCAAGGTGTTATCTATTTGATGTTTCCAATCTCCGCGGCGCTTGTCTTAATCCATATAAATGCTTTATTATAAGTCTGAAGAACTTTTCATTTATCTTATTCCTTTTTGATAAACCTTCAGGTTGTGTGACGATACTTCTTCTTGGTAAGTCTCCATGTAAGAATGCCGATTTTACGACAAGGTGATGTAACATGCCTTTGTTGTTAGCCTGCAAAGGCGATTAGTACCCTGTGGTTTCCATTCTTGCCTACTGTGCGAATAATTCTTCGAAGTCTATGCCATGCACTTGTATGTAGCCTTTTGATACAACCGAGCTTATGCTATATTATCTTCCCGTCTGCATCTCTCTTGGTCAGAATACCCTTTCAAACCAATTGCTTGTGACCATGGGTAAGGATGTTAATCATCCAGTCTGTCCTATGAGATGGACGATCTAATTCATCCTCATTGCTTCGTATCCATTTTGGTCATGTTGATGCTTCCTTATAATTCTTTGCGGTTCATCCTCAGCCATAATAAATCCTCGGTATTTTTCATATATATCAGTCCAGGTTCAATAACCTCCGTTATTGGTGTATGATCAAAGTGTGATTTGTGTTTCTGTAGTTGTGGTATGTTATCGTCACTTTGATAGGTGTTGTTTGGGAAATTTTTTTTGAGGTGACCCTCTGTAAGTGGTGTGTGATAGTGTCTCTTCTTCTGCGGTGAGTCTGCCTAATGGTGAGTCCAATAATCCATACAACAACGTTGTAAGGAAACACATTGTCTTCTTCTTTTGGGTAAATTTTCTAGGTGTGATGGACGTCTGTTCTTCTTCAAGATTTTCCTATTCTGAAATCGGTCCATTCTGGATCGTTGTTTGAGTGTTACACCCACCTAAAATATTTACTCCAATCCGCATTTCCTCATCTCTTTAAAAAACATCACATCTCTACTAACACATATCCTTGTGTTGTTTGGATCAAATAATCGAAAGGCTTTTGATCATACTCCGTTTCCTTGTATACCATTCTGATGCTTCAGTCGATTAACAGAGTCAGATTTGTGATGGTACCTTTGCATATGCTATGCAAGCCGAAGACTCTTAGGTCATTTTAGGTTTGCTTTCATTCGCTTTAAATAGCTTCGTATGGATGAATGTCATCTAGGCTTTGTAGGACGCTGTTTAGAATGCCTATTGCGAGTCTAACAGCTCAGCCCAAAAGAGTCTTGTGCATTACAGTTTGCCTTCATCATGCATCTCGTTGTTTTGATCATGAGACTAATTCTTCTTTCTCCTAACAACGTCCATAATGAGATGTGTTGTAGAGTAAGGGCGTCAGTTAGCCGTTCAGATGCCATTTTCTATGCAATATCCGTGAGAATTCATTTGAATTGAATTCTGCCTCCACGATCCCCTTCCTAAACATCTTCAATAGTTGTCCTTCACTAGTCATTTTCTATCTGTTTTCCTTGAATTCCGTTAAAAGTATTCAAAAGCTTGATCTTTTGTCTAAGAAGAATACCCACATAAATCTTGAATAGAGATTCCATCGACTAATAAGAATAATGTATCTCTCTCTTCCCAAAGGAGTTTGGTGTAATTGGACCGCACAAGTCTCATAAATTTGATCTATGTGGTATGTAGATCTACCTTTCGCTTTCTTGGGAATTGCCTACTGCTTTGTTTTTTCCGACTAAAGACTAACAACACATATTGTGTTGTATGTTTTGAAGTCATACACTAACCATGGACAAAGTCCTTTGGTTCATAGTTTTTAGTGACTCAAAGTTGAGGTGGTCCCCTAATCTTACGTGCCAAACCATGTAGGTGTCCTCCAGGATTTGCTAATTACACAGACAGGCGTCCCTATCTTTAAAAATAGCCTTATAGAGTCTGTTTTTTGTCTTGGGACTCTTATAAAATATCTGATTGTTTTCGTCATAAATCGTAATATCGTTATCCTCCATTATCTACTTTGAGCCCCAAATCACAATTCTGTGAATTGTCCAGAGACTTAAAGTTGCTTTTAGGTAGGTAGGTAATAGACGTGTGAGATAATTCTTTGTTTCCCATCGTCGCATTCTATTACAATTGAACCTTTTCCTTTGATTTCAATGTATGAGCCATCTCCAAATTTGACTCTCCCACTAACCTTCTCATCTAGATTCTCAAAATGATCTCTCATCCCCGTCATGTGGTTACTTGCTCCATTATCCAAGTACCATTGACTATCCTTAGTCGTCTCTTTATATCCTACATCTTCTTCGTGTAGCGAGACTTCTTGATCTACAACTTCTCTCTCATTATCTAGTATCGCCATTAATAGGGTTGGTTCTAGTTCTTCTTCTACTAGATTTGATCTCTCGTGCGTCTTTGTCCTCTTGTAACAATTAGGCGGCAATATCCTCTATGTCTTATTGCATTGATAGCAGTCAGCTTGCTATGATCTGCTCAAGATTTCCTTGAAGTATTTTTGTATCTATCTTCTTGAAAGGAATCCTCCATATTTCTTTTCCTCTTCTAAATTCTCGGGTTATTATTGTATGCGAAAATTTATATTTCCACGACCACGGATCCCCTGAAAATTCTTTTCCTCTGTTAATCTGTCCTGTGAACATTAGATTCTATCTCTAAGATCGTTCACCAATGTTGCTTCCCTTCTTAAATATTAAATCCTTTCCACATATGCCTTAAGTCTCCCATCCTTCTTTCTAGACATTTCACCTAAGTCTGAATATTGTTCTATGGATGCAACTATTTGCAAATACCTATCGGGTACGGCATTTAATAGTTTGCGTACTAAGGTGGAATCATCGAATGTGTGTCCTAAACCAGCGGCTTTATTTGCGAGTGTGGATAGTTTTGCGGTGAAGGTGTCTATTGTTTCGTCTTCCTTCATATGTAATAACTCAAATTCAGATTTGAGTGTTTGCAGTCTCGCTTGTTGGAGCTCTTTCTCCCTACGTGTTTTGGTTTTAAGGCAGTCCATATTTCTTTCCGCGTTTTTAATGCTTGGTAATTTGAAGTAGTTGTTCTTCGGGTAAGGCCTGGTATAGAAAAGCAATGGCAGTTTTGTCTTTTCTATTATCTCTTATGGTTTTATCATTGAGTTCTATCATTTCCCATAAACCGTTTGCTTCAAGGATTATTTGCATTCGAATTGCCCATAGTTAGTAATTCGAGGGTTTAATAGAGTGGGACATTGAAATTGAGGTGTATTAGAGTGCTAATTTCCCTTCTAGACAGTGTGCTCCACTATCCTTATCCTTACGTCAAATCTCTAGGGTATAACCGCAAAATGTAAAATCTCCAAAGAATATAAAATCCCTACCACGTAAGTGGTCGATCTCCTTTTTCTGTGAGTACACTTATTCCTTGCCATAATGGGCCTTATTCTTGAGATTCTTATTTTCTAAAGAAAAATCTAAGTTAATTACTCCTTACAAATTATTTTCTAAAAATATAGAAATGCACTCTTCATTTTTGTCTACTATCTATAACCTAGTTTTAGCAAAAATAATAATCTTCTAGTCAAGAGGGGAATATATAATGCCTCAAAGGTTTCTATATTCTAATAATCCTTGATATAGATGATAGGTAATAAAAGAGGTATTGTTGTAAATTCAAAGAACCAGATAAGGGTTAGTAGTGTTTAACCCTTTTTATAAACACACTCCTCTTAACCAATCTTATAGTTGCCATGCGCCTCTTTCTCCTTTATTTTTCACTCTTCTCCTTTTGTTCGAACTTTGTGGCCTTCTACGTTCCCTGTTTCGTCTTCCGGTGGTGTTAATCCTCCGGTGATGAGTTGCGTTTTAACTTCGCTCCCTCCTCCTTGTGATTCTTCAAACCACGATTCTTTCCCTGATTTACGAATCACGATTAGGGTTTCGTTATTAAATTTGGGGATACTGTCAGACTCTCCACCAAATATGGGTTATTCAACTTGATGGCAAATCGTATTCGATTACTAATTGGGATCTGTGGATGGATCTACAAAGAGGTGTGTTTTTTTTATTTTCCTTTTTGTTGTTTAATTAGATGTATCCCTTTGATGACTTTGCCTATTCAATCAAGAATCTGTGGTTTATTTCCTTGTTTCGAAATCAAAAATGTCGATTTCCAAGAATCCTTTCATTTCTCTTGAGGGTGAAGATCCGATCGTTTCCCAGTTGATTAAACACTTTGGTGGCGTCGCCGGTTTACAGACCGCTGTGATAGAACGCCTCATGCGATTTGTTCTTGAATTCGGATGACACAAACATGGTATATGTAGATTTTGGCCGTGATCAATGACCCAAAAGCTCTGATACCAAATGTTGGATCGTAAATTCTTGATAGTGCAAAATACAGAAATACCAAATCTAAAATATAATTATTAATCAATCTAAAAAGTCATCATTTATATGATTTTGTACAATTAATCCTTTCCTATATATAATAAATTTAAGAGGTGTCGAGTCAATAGATAGTGTCGGATCCATGGAACCGATATGTCTCCTTCAGTTTTAACTCCAATGGCGGTTATGTTTCTCCTGCGGGTCCTATTATTCCGGTTGTGATTATCTGTGGGTCAGTTTGACCCGGTTTGACCCAATAGCCTATGGGTTTTGATGTTTAGTTGGCTAGTTACATGGTTCTTACTGTTGTATGGCTGGCCGTTTAGCTATGACTCTTTGCAACTTTTAGGCCTTTCTGGTCGCGTATTACATATTTCTGTCTTTTAGCAAATGAACCCATACCTGAACATGTTCCATGTAAGTTATCCCGTTCTTGTTTGTGAAAATGTGACATGACCAAATTATCTACTGATCTCAGGTTCTCATCTTTTTATATGCACTCTCAGGATATATATTTGATGATGTTCAGTAGGATCTTTGGCTGCAACTTACTCAAGGCTCATTATATGTCCAAGTTAGGTGTGTCAAGTCATAACGGGTAACTTTTGTTACGACTGATACAGGTTGGTCCGGTCGCCTGGGTTGACCCAAAACACATAGTGTGTCATACTTGCTATTTCGGCAACGATCTAGTAATAAAATTACTCGGTAGGTTTTATCATTAAAATATACTGTGAGAGACCTTTTTGACCAGTTTGACCCATTTGACCCATTTCCTTATTAAGAAAGTTTCATTTAACATGTGTGGCTTCACAGTAATAACACATAACCTGAATAGGCCCGTTCATAAGTTAATTGATTGGTCGAAACCGACACCTTCATAAAGGGGTGTGAAGTCCATAACAACAAGTGACCGTCCACTACAAGAAAAAGTGCCTTTAGTGACAAGAATTTAGTGTCAACTTTTATTTTGGTCACTATTTAAGCAAAATAGTGACCATATAATACATGGACACTAATATTTGGTCATCCGTAAACATTTGGTGACGAAGCTTAAAAGTAGTCACTATTTTCGTCACTAAATATATGTGGGATATTTTTCGATATTAAAATGGACGATAATACCGATCACTAAATTTTAAACGTTTTTTTACGTTTTCATACTTTCTTGTACGTTTTTGTACGTCCTCATACGTTTTCGTACGTTTTTA
>BQNB010154820.1:4421-15469 GCA_026074375.1 Tanacetum coccineum | reverse complement strand
CAAATAATGAGAAAAATATAATCGTATCGCAAAAAGGTTCTAAAATACCCTTTTAGACCTAAAATGCAATAATAATGATGTTTGTGTCGTATTTAGGCTCTCTATAGCCTATGATATTGTGTATAACTTGTAGGATAACTTCCTTTTGAGATTAAATGGTAATTTGAAAGTGTTACGATAAATAGTTAAACCGAATTGGTTAAAAGTAAGACCTGGATTTTTACGGAGTGTCACACTAAGACTTTTTTAGCAGTTGTGTTCGGTCTATAATGTCCACCGGTTGGTCTGTGGTGACATTGATCTAAAATGGTTCGGATTTCTGGTCCAGAGACACAACGTCTAATCATACAGTCAGAACATACTTTGAAGAGGTAGGGTTCCTCCCAGAATTAGTGTTTGAGGTCAAAGAAAAAAAATTTCTTTTGTTGATACGTCGTTCCTTTAGGTATGATGTCACTTACTAAATAATTTGCAAAGTCTGCAAACCATGGTTCCTCTTTAGTGTTTATCTCCATAAGAGTTTCTCCAGGAAAGTTATCATCGACTTTACTGTCATCACTTGTTTCATCATTTTCAATTCGAGATAAGTGGGCGGCTGCAACATTTTCTGTACCTTTTTTGTCTTTTATTTCGATATCAAATTCTTGTAAGAGTAGGATCCAGCAGATAAGGCGTGGTTTAGCATCTTGTTTCTTGAATAAGTGCCTTAGATCTTAATGATCAGTGTGCATGATCGTCTTTGATAATACCAGATAGGATCAGAATTTATCAAAAGCAAAGACTACAGCCATAAGTTCATTTTCAGTGATTGTATAAATCTGCTGAGCTGCATTGAGAGTTTTGCTTGCAAAGTATATCGGGTGAAAATTTCTACCTTTTTTTACCTAAGATTGCTCCGACTACAAAATCACTTGCATCACACATGAGTTCGAACGGAAGACTCCAGTTTGGGCTTACGATCACAGGAGCACATGTGAGTTTTTATTTTAATAATTTGAATGTGTTGTGACATTCTTCATTGAATTCGAATGGAGTATCTTTTTCTAGCAACTTGGTGAGAGGACGGGCAATTTTTGAAAAATCTTTAATGAATCTTCGGTAGAAACTGGCATGTCCTAAAAAGCTTCTAATACCTTTTATATTAGTGGGTGGTGGAAGTTTGGAGATTACTTCGATCTTTGCTTTATCAACTTTGAGCCCTGCTTCAGATACTTTGTGTCCAGGCATAATTCCTTCTTTTACTATGAAGTGACATTTTTCCCAGTTAAGGCAAGATGTGCATCTTTGCAACGCTGAAGCATTTTATCAAGATTGTTCAGGCAGTGATCAAAAGAGCTTCCAAAGACAGAAAAATCATCCATGAATACTTCTACTGATTCTTCGATCATGTCATGAAATATGGCCAGCATGCACCTCTGGAAAGTAGCTGGAGCATTACATAAACCGAAAGGCATTCTTCTATAAGCGTATGTACCAAAAGGACATGTGAACGTTGTTTTTTCTTGGTCCATAGGATCGATTGGTATTTGAAAATATCCGAAAAAACCATCGAGGAAACAGAAGTATTTATTTTCTGCGAGTCTTTCTAACATTTGATCTATAAACAACAAAGGGAAATGATCTTTTGTAGTTGCTTCATTGAGTTTTCAATAATCAATACATACTCGCTAACCTGTAATAGTTCTTGTTGAGACAAGTTTATTTTTTTCGTTAGTAACAACTATGATACCTCCTTTCTTCGGTACACAGTGAATGGGGCTTACCCAAGGGCTATTGGCGATTAGATAAATGATACATGTATCGAGCTGTTTAACTATTTCCTTTTTTACAACTTTTTGCATGTTTGGGTTTAATCTTCTTTGCTTTTGAACAACTGGCTTTTTGTCTTCCATAAGTTGAATTTTATGTTTACAAAATGATGGGCAGATTCTAAGAATGTTTGTGGTTTTCCAAGCAAAGGCTTGCTTGTGCTTTTTAAGAACAGATACGAGTTTGTTTTTGTCTTCTTTAGAAAGCTGAGATGATATGATAACAGGAAGAAAATGGGGTTCTTCCAAGAATACATATTCCAAGTTATTAGGAAGAGGTTTGAGTTCAAGATCCATAGGAGGTTCTTCAAGAGATGTTTTGATTTTGTAATCGGTGTTAAAGGTGATTTTACGAATGGTGGTGTCGGATTTAAATTTAGAATTTTCATCGGCAGTTATTGCCATGAATTCATCGAATTCAGCAAAGAGATTTTCTTCGACGATGGTTTATTTTATGGAATTGAGAATTTCACTACCTTCGTCGAGAAGAGCATCGAAATCTTCTTCTAAGATTTTGTCGATGACATCAATACTAAAACATGTATCATCGTTTGAGTAGGAGTGTTTCATCGCAGAATCGATGTGAAAGATCATTCATTCAGTTCCAACTCCGATATTGAGTTGCTTTTGTTTAACTCGGATTACTGCGTCAGTAGTGTAAAGAAAAGGTCTTCCTAAGATAAGGGGAACTTTACTGTCTTCTTCCATTTCGAGAATAACGAAATCGACAGGGAAGGTGAATTTACCAACTTCAAGGAGCATATTTTCAGTTATTCCAACAAGGTATTGGAATGATCGGTCGGCTAACCTTACGCTCATTTTAGTAGATTTGAGAGTTTCGAGAGATAGTTTCGCGTATAAGGAATACGGCATAAGATTAATGCTAGCACCAAGGTCAGCAAGAGCATTGCATGAGAAAGCTTTGTTAAAATTACATGGAATGAGGAAACTTCCAGGGTCTCCAAGTTTTGGTGGAACTTTGTTTTGAAGTATTGCGAAACTTTCATCGCTCAGAAAAGCGGCAAAAATTTGTTCGATTTTGTGTTTGTTATTTACGAGTTCTTTGAGAAATTTTCCATAGTTGGGCATTCCAGCTAAAACATCGACAAGAGGTATGTTGATTCGAACGGCTCGGATCATGTCGAGGAATTTTCCATATTGAGCTTCTATTTTTTCTTTTCTGAGGCGTTGAGGATATGGGATTTTTGGTTTGTACGGTTTGGGTATTAGTGTTTCTTTGACTGGTTTTGGTGTTTTAGGTTTGGGTTGAGGTGTAGGTTCATCGTCTTCATCATCGCTATCGAAGTTGACAGGGGTTTCAGAATCGTTTTGTTGATCATTTGGTTTAACTGGTGGGTCATAGGATTTACCACTTCGTGTAAATACGGCATTCACATGCTCGTTTCGAACTTGTGGCGGTTGGTAAGGTTTTGATGAACTACCCTTTGGGTTTGGTTGAGTGTTACTGGGAAGAGATCCAGAAGGTAGAGCAGATTGCTTGTCAGCAAAGCTGTCGAATTTAGCTTCGAGATTTTGAATTGAGGCTTGATGGTTTTTGGTTGTTGTTTCAAGTTTGTTTTTAAGATCCATAAAATTGTCTTTGACAAAAGAGTTGGTCGAGTGTTGAGTATGAAATCGCTTAGTTTCTTCTGAAGATCGGGTTTATCTTCAGAGTGAGATTGATAGTTTTCTCGGTTGTAATCATTTCTTCCGCTTGAACGCCAGTTATCGCGGTTTCAATCACGGTCTCGGTAATCATTATAAAAATGAGTACGACGGAAAGTTTGTATGAATTTGGCTTCTTCTTCACGTGACATGGGTATGTCATCATCGTTAAGGTTTGGTTGTTTTGAACGTGATTGAAAATCTTTATACTGAGCATCCATTTTCATGGTCATGGCATCCATTCGGGCCATAATTTTGTTAGTGTCGGAATTACTGTTACCTTCAGCGGCGAAAGCAACTGTTTTCTTAAGAGATGATTTGATTTTTTGATTTTTAGCCCAGTCGAGCTTGAGTAAGACTTTGTCTTCGAGAAGCCGATAAGCTTGATTCGGAGTTTTATAGAAGAAAATACCACCAGCTGCGGCATTCAGAACTTCTTGGGTTATTTCTTTGAGACCGTGGTAAAAGATTATTATGATGTTTCCTTTGGAAAGATTGTGACCATGGTAGTTTCTGAGCATTTCCTTCATATGAAGCCAAGCATCGGTTAGAGATTCGTTTTCATGTTGAGAAAAGGCTCGGATTTCTCTGAGGAGTCGGTCGAAAAGAGCTGGGGAAAGAATCGGCTAATGAAAGCGGTTTGAAGTTCATCCCACGTTTCGATAGTTCCTATATTGAGTTCGTCCAGCCATGTTTTTGCTACTCCAGTGAGTGATAGGGGAAACATCATTAGGCGGACAGCTTCATTCTCGGTGTCTTTGTATTTAAACATATCGCAGATTCTGATGAATTCGTGAATGTGTTTGTGAGGATCGGATTTGGTTCTACCATCGAATTGGTTTCCTTTGATGAGAGTCAAGTGGTTACTTTTAATAGCAAATTCGTTTGCGGTTTCAATAATGGTGATTGCGGAACCGGGAGTCGGAGCGACAACACGGTCGGCAACCCACATGGGTTTGTCATCCATGGGATTGCGGTTTTAAAGGGTAACGAGAAAGTGATGGAAATAATTGATATCGAGGATTGGCAGATAGACAATTCTCGGATTTTGAGGAGGATTGTTTCTTTGATCGAATGGAACTCTTCTGTTTCGTCGACGAAGTCTTCGATTCAGAGTACGTTTAGGTTCAGGTAACGGTTCAACAAGTTTAGAGTTGGAAGCACGTGTATGCATCCAAAGGAGAATTTGTTTAGGTCATTTTGCCAGAAAACTGTACGGCGATTTTTAAAAATAGGGAATTTTAAAAATTATTTTTTTAGGTTTGATTACAGAACAGCTTTGAAATCCCCAGCAGCGGCGCCAAAAACTTTGATGTGTTTTAAAAGATTTAAATTTAAAATGACTGAAAATACCGATTTATTAGACGGAAACACACGTGTAAAAGTATAACCCACCTATATAGTATAATTTTTAAGTAAGACCAGGTCGTCCACAAGGATTTGCGTAGTGTTGAATAATCAGCTAAAAAATAAACTTTAACAAATGTGAGAAATATGACTACTCGGATAATTTCATATAATTCATAAGCAATAGTAATAGTTACGATCTCAGACTTTGAATTTATAAAAATTGTTTTCTCGTTAGAAAATGTTTTTACGAATTCACTTATTTAACTTAAGACTTACGTTTAGTTAACTCGATCAAATGGGTCACTTAAATAATCCAGTTACTATTATATCAAATCTATTTTTGTTTATCAAATAACGTAAGTGGATTTCTCGTCACAGACGATAAAGATCATAGACAAATCTTAAAACTATATAGATCACAACGGGTCTTTCGACCTATACCGGCGTGAGTATATAATTAAATTTGATAACAAAGTTGACAAGATTAGACATGATAGGATTATAATATAAGCTTAAGATTAACAAGATCGTAATTATACCAAACGCTTATTCATTATATTATTTTCATCGAGTAGTCATGAGAGTTTTAGTCTCTCATGGCTATAAAGTTCATAACAAAATTAAGTAGAATAACAAGAAACATACTATGTCCGGGTAAGAATATGGATCCAAATTCTACCCGTAGCAAGTATGGAATCGTAATACAACCTTTATTTTACTAGAACTATGATTTCGTTCTTCGTGGTTTGATCTTTAATCTTCAAAGTAGTATGGTGTTTATGGATATTGGTGTAGGATAGATGTGAGTGGAATTGATAGAAAAGTGTGTGAAGAAATGATTTTGGAGTGAAAATTCGGCCACTATTTATAGGCTAAGTTTGGGGTCGAAGTGCGGCGCATAAAATAAATTGTGCGGTGCACTTAGGGTGTTAATGCGAGGAGTATTTTATAACTTCATTTAATTTCATAGCTGGGATAGGAAGTGCGGCGCACAAAAATATTTGTGCGGCGTACTTGGTGATTAAATGCGTCTTCATTTAGTTGACTTTAATTCTTGAGTTCGCTTGGAAGTGCTGCGCACTTAGGTTAAGTGCGGCGTACTTGGGTCTTTTTCAGCCTTGAGTCTTTTCTTCTAACTTGCTTTCCAATAATCGTAAACACTTGAACTTTGTTTCTTTTGAGCTCGGGATGACTTCAAGTGAACATGCACATAATTTATGCTATTAAGTATCAAAAGTTCACGAGAAATGATATAATATATATAAATAACGCCGCCAAAACATGTATAATTTAGGCGTTATCAATCAAGTAGGCGTTATCAATCAATTATAAATAATAATAATATAATTAATTTTTAATTTATTTTTCTTCTTTTTATGTAAAAGAACAAACAATTTTAAATTTAAAAATAATAATATTATTATTTATTTATTTATTTTTCTTTTTTGTAAAAGACAAACAATTTTTAAAAAAAAGATAATATTTGTCGAGTAAACCTAATTTGACTCGAGTAAAAAACATTTACTAACGTAAAAGTACAAAAAACCGAAGACGTGCCAATATTTTGGTGGACTCGAGCAAACAAAATTTGTCGAGAAGTCGTGCTGTATATATTTGAACTTTTTCCCTAAAGAGACTATAAGTTGGAAAAAAAATCTCGGCCTTTTTCAGTCACTGGCCCATTTCTTTTCTAAAAGATAGTAAGTACAACGCCGTACTTTTTTTTTCAAGACTCATAGTTTGCAGTTACGGTAAGGTGATTCGTTTTATGCATACCAACTGTTAACGGATAGTTTTCTTTTATATTTAGGCTAACAAAGAAATCTCGACAGGCATATTAACGTTGGCATGAGGAGTGTGAAAGAAATCGATCTAAAGGTTTTGTATGATGCTTGAAGTTGGTTGGCTCTGAAAACAAAGATGAACAATGTATTGGAATAACGGGGTCACTCATACAAATAGCGTACTTAGCTCTTAAGGTGTCACCTATGCATTTAAGATAGTGACAAGTGTCCTCACTATGTGATTTATGATGTTGTTGTGTGTGTGTATGTAGTCGTAATTTACATTTATTCTAGATTTTAAATGTGTTTAATAATATGTTTTTAGCTTATTAAATCAGAAAACATGAGTAATGCTCTTTCTATCATAAAAACCATAAAAAGCCAAAAATAAGTAGTATAGCTTAGATTCTTAGATATACTTATTGATTAATGAAAAATGTTGATAAGCTGTTTAAAATTGTTAGTTATCTGGTTAGTAGAAATTTAGATCATTAATTTAAAAGCATAAGCTTATTTAAAACTGTCACAATTTAAAGTGGTGTTTGGATTAACCTTGTTTGACAATCAAAAGTCAAAGGTTCTTGTGCAAATTATTTGAGTCAGCTTTAGTATCTCTTAAAAACATCAGGAAAAGAGTTTTCACAAGTTAGTGTTTAAAAATTAAAAGAGTTTAGACTTAATTAGTGTTTCTTCTGCACCAGGGGAATTTTCATAGTTTTCACTTGTGCAAATTATTGAACCAAGCTATCTAAGGCTTGGTTCTTGATTGTTTTGTGTTTGTACACACTCAACAAGAGTGTTTAGTGTAGGTTTAACCCCTCTAGGATACCTGCACATTTGTGTTCTTGCATAATTGTCAGTGCACCAGTATTAACTAAAGTATTACTAGCTCGCTGTCAATTTTTATTCATTTTAGCAAGTAATTTTTAAGATTTATGTCCTTAGATTTCAAGTTAAATATAGATTTAGATATAGCTTAAGTTAAATAGGCCTATTTTCAATTCCTAGTTTATTTACCTAGGGTGCATTTTAGTTTTTAAAAAGTCCATTGATAGTCAAAAAGCTTAAAAACAGTAGTATTAGCTTAATGAATTAGATTTTTGATTTACTAGCTTTTAATATAGGTTTTTATGATTGAGTCTTATAGTTTAAGCATCATTAGTTAAGTTTTCAAAAGGGTAGCTTATGTCTAAGCTTATTAAACCTTTTAGCTTGTTTAAATTTCTAGCTCTTTGAGTTATCTGAGTTAGCTACTTTTATCATCAAATTTAGTTAGCTTTTAGTATTTCTATATTAAGTAGCTTATCATTTTTAGTTAAAGCACATCATTAGCTTTCTAGAACTTCTTTTAATTCAGAAAATGAGCTTATATTAAAACTTTTGCAAGCTATTAAGTGTCATCCCAAGTTTTTTTAAGCTATAAAGCCCTTCGTTCCTGTAACTCTTAATCAATAAGCTGTGTAGGGTATTATTTATCACTTCAGACAAAAAGCTAGTTTTTAAAGTTGTTTAAAATCATGTTTTTTAAATGAAGTACAGATAATATATTTTGTAAAAGTTAAAAAAAAAAACGTAAAAAATAAATAAAAAATAGGTTTCTTCCTGCCTCGAACCCTCGACCTCATGCTTAAAACCATACCTATGTTAACCATCATGCCTAACATTACGTCATTCCAGTATCCTTTCCCCCATTTAATACTAGTAACCCTATTTTCATTTTCCTTTTTATAATTATTAAAAAAATAAAGAAAATTAAAAAAAAACTTAATATATGAATAATTAAATAAAAAAAAAATATAAAATTAAATAAAAATAATAATATATAAAAATAAGTCGTAAGCTTAACTAGCTTTATTTTAGAGCTTATAGGACAGCTGTTTGATAGTTTCTATTTTCTCGTATTCGCTTGTTGCTAGTAATATTTTTCCTATTTTTTGAGAAATTTTCCCCTTTATTAGATTATTTCTAGTATTTTTCCGTAGGTTTGTAAAAAATTGTAAAATCAATTAAAAAATAGAAATACTTTTTTCAGAAAAAATACAAAAAAATAGTTTTTAGTTTTATAAAAAAATAGCTTTAGGTTTACATTCAGTAAAATCATTTTCACCACTTTTCGATTTTAATTTTCATTTTTGAGCTTTTAAATTTAAATATAAAAATAAGATTTTAATTTTAAAAATAGTTAAAAATAGTTTCTGAGTTTTTATGTTATTTTAGACTTTTCTAAGTTTAAAAATCATTTTTATAAATTTTTAGTACTTAATTTGCTATTTTTTTAGGATTTAATTAGATTAAATTAGTTTTTAATTCATAATAAATTCAAAAATAATCAAAAAAATGTTTTTCTTTTTCCTAAAATTTTATTTTGTCCTATCTTAGGTTTAGGAATTTAGTTTGCATTTTTAGGACTTAAATTTAATTTACTTGCTTAATTGTCGCGTTTTATTTGTTTCCCGTTATTTGTTAAGTGCTTTAATTGTTTTTAATTGCTTGTTTTTAATTAGTAGTTATAGAAAACCCAATCAATCTTCGAACCCATTCAAATCAGTATCCAATATCAAGCGAGGTTTCAATTTCTCAAATCGTTGGGAAAACGACCCGGGAAATCATACTTTCCGGTAAACATACGTATATTATATATTATATATATATATTTTAAAGAGTGAATTTTCCTTAGGGAATTTTCTTAATTGCTCTTGTGATATTATATATTAGTATATATTTTATAGCGTATCAAATTTTTGGCGCCGCTGCCGGGGATTTGAGTTAACGAATCTCTCGTTTTGTGTTTGTTGATAAGATTTGAAGATCCTTTCGTCCTCGAAAGTTTCATTTTTGTTAAAAATTTTCAAAAATCCAAAAAAATCATAAAATATAAAAAGTAAAAAATATTTTTCTTTTCTTTCTAGTATAGCTATCATATAAAAAACACATAAAAAAACATTTCCTTTAAAAAAGAAATTAAATAAACAAAGTTGGTAAACGAACACCAACATATAATATCTTCAATTGAGATATTATCATAAATAAGTTCCGGTGAACTTGAAAAGTTCCCAACTCGAACCAAAGATTTAACACTTGCCATTTGTGTCTCTACGAAGTACGGCTCACCTTAAAAAGCAATTTTTAAGAGCTACCGTGAAGTAGTTGATTATTTGGTTTAAGTCTCTTTCGTGTAACCGTTAAAATTTGTTGTGAATAAAAATTAAAAATCCAAAAAAATTAGTGTAAAATTTTTCTTTTAATTCTAGATTTTTCCTTTTTGATTTTCTCTTTTTAAGTGCATGCGCACTCGTTCGCAAACTCGTAACCGTAACCGTCGTCAACAACAACAAACCCTTCCGGTTGTTGTTGAACCTTGTAATTTAGAAGAGCCAATTCCCGGACAAGCCATAGTTGCGATGGCGGATCGAACTATGGAGGAATTACTCCGTGCACCCACCGAGGGTTACGGAGAAGCTATTGTTTTAAACGAAATCGATGCCGATCATTTTGAGATCAAAACTAATTTACTTCAATTGGTTCAAGCGAACCCGTTTCATGGTTTAGAAAATGAAACTCCACAAGCTCATATTAATAGTTTCAAAAGGATTACTTCGACCTTACGATTTAGGAATGTGTCTAATGATGTGATTAAGCTTATGATGTTTCCTTATTCGCTCGAGGGAGCCGCTAAAACTTGGTACGAGAAAGAACCCCTGATAAGTGTAAAATACACATATCCGTTAATACCTAAAATAACTCAATTAAACCCAAAACAGTCCAAAAATGGCAAAAATATGCTTGAATTTGTGTTTTGTGTATGCAGGTACGGATATATCAAAAATCACAAGAAAACAGTCAAAAACGGGCAAGCTCGGACACGAGAATCAGAAGAGTACAAAAAGAAGCCAAAGAATTAAAGCCAAAGCCAGAAATGACAAGCCTCAGTCAAATCCAGTCAAAATGGTCAAACATTGGTCAACAAAAGTCAATCAATGAAAGACAAAACCCAAAAATATTCCATTTTAACCCTCAAAGTTTCACAAAAGTCCAAAATAGCCCCTCACCTCTTATTGGGCCTTAAAAACCTTAATGGGCCTAAAAAACCAAAAAAAAACCCATACCCGGATCCATAAGCCCATTACCCTAGCCCATTCTTTTTTTTATAAACCACAAGGGCCAGTTTTGCAATTTCCGAAACTAGTTTATAACTACAAAAAGAGAAATGCAAAGAGAGGGGCCAATTGTGCCAATGAGTCAAAGTTAAAACTGAATTTACCCAATTCAGTTATAACTTGGGCGCCAAACGTGAGCACTATTCACCCGTCGTCCCCATCTTTACCCACAGTCAAAATCAAAGGGCAAATACAAATTAAGGGGTGCTTAGGTCAATTCAAGAGCTCGTTTATAAGATGGCAGGGAGAGAATAGTCAAATCACGCTTCTCACTAGCTCACTCT
>BQNB010154819.1:2203-15469 GCA_026074375.1 Tanacetum coccineum | reverse complement strand
TACTCTAACAGTAGTAATTAACACTAGCAGTAGTAACTTTTGTGCTAGCAGTACTAACTACTTAGAATATTTTCTTCAGTCTTCACCAGAAGTAGAAACCATAACCAGCAGCAGTAACTTCAACAGCACTAAGAAGTCTTTTAATCCTAACACCTTTTTAGCATCTTCGGCTGTCTTAGTTGGAACGACACCTCTTGAGTCAAGAATCTGTCGTGTTGGAACATCCAATCCATTGTAGACCAAAGCTACCTCCTATATCTCAGTCAATTAGTGTTGAGGATACTTCATCAAGAGTTCTTTAAAGCGCTCCCATGCTTGATAAACGGTTTCATCTGGCTCTTGCTGAAAGTTGTTGATTTCCTCCATTTTCTTCACAATTCGACCAGGTGGGCAATATTTGTTTAAAAACTTAGTCTTAAGATCTTCCTAAGTTTTGATCGAACCAGTTGGTTCGTTTCTTACCAAACGACTTGCGGCTCCAATTAAGGATATAGGGAAGACTCGGAGCATTAGTTGATCCTCAGTGATGTTAGGAACATGGAATAAGTCAACTATTTCGAGAACTTTCTCAATGTGTTCATTTGCGTCCTCATTATCCGAACCGCTAAATGTGTTTTCTTGAAGCTCCTTAAGAAATTAGCCTTTCAGTTCAAATTGATATTTGTTATCAATTTTAGGCCTAGCAACTCCCGATCCATAGTCCGTTCGGGTCTTGCTCATGTATTGCTCCATGGTTTCCGCCATTCCTTCCTCTTTTTCTTCCTCCGAGTATTCTTGGTCAGAAAGTAGATTGAAATCAGGTGATCTCAATTCGTCAAGACTTAGAGTCTTGAAGTGTCTCCTTGATGATCAAAATTCTCGTCCAAGTTCTTTGTAAGGTGTAAATAGTTTGTTTGTAGAACTCCTTGTCATGCACTACCTGTAACAAGGGATAAACAATCAGTAGGATTTGTTCCGAAGAAAAATAGAAAAAATTTGGCACGAAAATCAATTATAGAAAACATAGAATCTACTTCTATTCCAGATGATCGATAAGCCGTATCCACTAGAAGTGGATACGCCGTATTAATCAGTTTGAATGAATACGCTGTATTGGATAGAAAGTTGGATACGCTGTATCCGGTGGAAGTGGATACGCCGTATTCAGCTATCGACCAGAACAATGTATTAAGAAAAAAAATTAAATACGCAAACAATTAAACACAAATATATACAAGCAAACAATTAAAGACATATATACAAATATTACAGAATATACAAGAATATACACTAGTCTAAATTACACCAATCCTAAGGGTTAGATCTAATCTAATGTTAAAAACCAAAATATCAAATAAAAATCAAGATTAATTTTCACTCCCCGGCAACGACGCCAAAAACTTAATGTGTCATTGTGTGGTGTATATTTTATTGATTCAAGTTTTAAATTTATATTTTGCCGACTAAACCAAAAACAACACTTTAACGGGCAGTGTACCGGTCGGTAGTAGTTTCATGGTAAGTAAGGTGTCGAAAACTTAAAGCGAGGTTAAATCTATCAATTTAATTAATATCTTGGTTATCTAGTCTATGTTAATTATATCCTATTCTAAACCTATGTTAGTCTAAATCCTAATTCTAATGGGAAAAAGGCATTTTCAGCCTGATAGACTGGCACGGTTTGGTTGGTGACTACAATCAATTCAAGGCACTTTAATCCACGCGAGCTAATTACCAAAAGATAAAAGAGCGGTCGAGCAAAATATAAGAAAACTGTATTAACCATTATTAATCTGATTAGAAAGTTGGTTTGTTTATAAGTGCAATGATTTCTTCTCTCGAGGTGGCATATCATTCTTAAGACTTAGGCGTTACATCATCCTAAGACCTAGACACACATCAATCCTAAGACCTAGAAACATGATTGTTGTTTCATTTATTATAGCTTCCGATTTATGTTTCCTATTCGCTTGGATTATATCTATCTTTGTGGGGATTTAATAGAATTGGTGATCTAGTGTTTTACCCTGGCTCATAGTGACTTTACCCACCTTAAGAGTTTTTAATGGTTGTTTATTCATAGTAGTAAAGGGTACTTTCATTTCAACATGGATGAGTTTCATTACTTGTTGAATTATCTAGGTCACCTGCTAGTCAACACGATCAATAAACTATTGAAAATGTCCAATTAACTAGTTAAGCCCAAAGCGTCTACTAGACACTGTCTTAAGGACAATATTTGACTAGTAGTCCACTTGTCCAACTATCCAATGGAATCAGAACGTTATTTGTTGAATTATCTAGGTTCACCTGCTAGTCAACACGATCAATAAACCATTTGCAATATATAATAAACTAGTTAAGCCCGAAGCGTATCCTAGACACAGACTTAGAAGGACAATATTTGTGATCCTATGATTCTAGATGTATAAATCACTATATGGAGAGCTATCCCAGACTCTAGATTTACTTGGTCCGTATCACTAGATCTAGTTGAATGATAGGTCGCATACAAAAGCAATTATTTAGCCAAGTTAAACTTACCGAGTTAACGAATGATACCAAAAACTGAACGATTACTAAAGTATATTGAATTACACGTTGTCTCCTATGGAATTGATAGCGTTGTTCGACCTCTTCTGCTCTTTTTCTCTTCTGAAAATCGACTTTTATGGTTTAGGTAGCGAGAATATGATTTAGCACACTTAAAACTCGTTTTTGAGTTTTCTATTTATAAGGTCTGGAAGTCGGTTCAATACGGCGTATCCAAGGATTGGATACGGCGTATTGGGGATTTCTTGGAGTAGGGACCACGTTTGATATCTTCCAGAATATTCACATATAATATCTTAAATACGACGTATTGAGTCTTTCTGGATATGGCGTATTAAGCTTTATTCGTCTGTGGTCTTTGGTGAGTGCAGGCACGGATACGCCGTATCTTCCTTGATGGATACGGCGTATTGGTCTAAGAATAGTAATCTTCAAAATATCTTCATTTAAGCTTCAGAATGCGCACCTTTTGCTAATATTCACCAATTACTCTATAATTACTGCAATTCTCAAATATAAACGATTAAGTAACAATTCTTTAATAACATGGGATAAATGATGCTATAAAATAGACGTTATTTGATGTCAGCACGCTTTTATGCTAATAATTATTTATCACGCCAAAATTACGACTCGTCAACTGACCATACCACTATAACGAGGCAAGAGGCAAATGCTTTCATTTTGTATGCTATCGGATAAAAAATAACTTTTTCTTTACAAAACAAAATGATATCGTTTATACTCAGCCAACAACATCATTTAGTTTAAGCAAAATTTCAAACACGATGGCCCATCTTTAAATAGCGTAATTAAAACCTTAAATACAAATTTAAGCCTTAAACGGTCCAACGCAAACCTTAGACTGTATATGCCGCGTTAAGGGCTTTATTTATGTTTTGGATCAAACATTACACTTAGGGCTGTAAACGAACTGGAGGAACACGAATGGAGCCTTGTTCATGTTCGTTCATTTAATTTTAGCCGGACAAGTAAACGAACGCGATCACTTTAACGAACGAATTTTCTTGTTCATGTTCGTTTATTAAGAAATATTATTGTTCAGATTCATTCATTAAGACAATAAACGAACACAAACGAACGAACATACACGATCGAATGTAAATAAACATAAAATTTACAAAAATATACACAATATTTTTGTTTATGTAAAGCAATTTTGAAACTATATAATAAAAATATACGATAGACGAACATAAACATATATATGATCATAAACGAACGAATAATTGGATGTTCACGAACATAAATGAACGGACAAGACTTTTTTCATGTTCGTTCATTTAACTAAACGGACATAAAATGTTGTCCATGTTCGTTTATTTAATAAATAAACGAGCATAAACAAACTTTTTACCGAACGGTTCATCAAATGTTCACTGACCGTTTGGTTCGTTTACAGCCCTAATTACACTGGCTACAAAATAACGTCTGCTTTTATGTGAACAGGTTCTTATCACGCCAAAATTACGACTAACCAACTTACCAAACCATTATAATTTTCTTTTCTTAAAACAAAATGACATCACTTATATGCAACCAACATCGCCTTAAACCATCCAAAAAGCTGCAAACTACAACAAGCACCAACAATATTCAAATTAGATCCACAAAAGCCTAGAACATTACAACATGCAACAATTTTATATTAAGAATTAACAATTAACACAAACTGTAACACCTCGAGACACACTTTAGCCAACTGCTATTATATGCCAGGCATATACGTATTCTATTCATTAATCCGATCAAAATCCTTAAAACAATTCCAACTTAAAACGGGCGAATAAAAAAACCTCATTTTTCAGTTTCATCATCGACAAATCAACTGAATAGATAAAAAAGTATCACTTATATACAACAAACAATATTCATTTTAGTGTTCCTGCTCCAGATGTAACATACCGCATGCATGTCTCGATCTTACCTGCCGCATGTGTGTCTCATTTATTTTTTGTGTGTTTTATATTTTTTTATATATTTAACCTTTTTATGTAGCAAACGTCGTCGTTTAGTTTAGGACATTATTAAACTGCAAACTTCCTGTATAAACGAACGCATATCACATTCAAACAGCGTCGTTTGATCCAACAACAGTCTTAAATGGTTCAACCCAAAGGTGACCGTTTGTTTCCCTTTGATATAAAAGGGTAATAATCGTGCTTGAATGTTGACCAAAATTGGTTTCATTTTTGTCTTTTACTAGCCAATCATGAGGCTTTTAAAATGAGGCTTTTAAAATCGAACTTTATATTTGATTTTCAAAAGTAAAATTTTCAGTTCAGAATAAGTGTTTTCTATTATAAAATCAAAACTTACAATTTGTATGATATGTGATAAAGTGATGAAATATTAATGCTTCAAGTAAGTTCTATGAGTATTTATTATTTAATGATGACCCAATTTATTAGTAACACAAAACCATCATATTATACCCAAATTTTGGCTTATAATGTGTAAGACTACTCCTGGTTCTTCAACCTGCGATTGGTCGCATACTAGGATGCGTCCACCCCATCTACGAGACAACCAAGCGAACACGTCCTCTTTTGAAAAAGTGGGTGATTTGGTCGGGTGTTCGACTGAATGAATTGCACACAAAAAACTAGTCGTTGGCTAGTTTGTGACCGGTGGGGGTCTTTGTTTAGAAAAAAACTGTGTTGGAGGCTAATAACGAAGAAGAGGGATATTTTGATTTCTTTGTTTTTCTTATTTTATAAAGAACAAATTTACATTTGAAGTTTATAAGGTTTATTTCATTATCAATTTTGCTTATAAATAACTAAGTTACAGTAACATTTTAAGTAATATTTGAAGTGACTTTTTTTTATTATAAATAACTAATTATTAAAGTAATTTTTTTAGTTTTATTTAAATTATTATTGTAATGTTTTTTAATTAATGATGAAATTTTAATTTAGCGTTTAAATAAAAAGGGATAATCACGGCTATCTTTACGGGCCTTTAGTCTTAGAGAGAGAAAACCATGTTGTCGTTGAGATGACAAGGATGACCGCAGTCATTAACGATCACCATTACTACTAGTCTAGGTGATGTCCTCACCAACCAAAAAGTTACCAGTTCAAGTCTCAACAGAAACATTTATGAGATTTGTGATATAAGAGTGAAAACTATAGTGGTTGGAATAATTTTTAGCCAAAGCCAATTTTTTAAACCTGCTTACATTGTATAGAGATATTTTCAAAGATAATGGATATATATATATATAATATAACTGTAACAGCCCATGATATTTGACTCGAGAGTGAGTACGAGTCATCGTTAGTTATACATTTGTGGTTTTGCCTAGAAGGTGATTCACATAAAGACACACACTAAGTAGTTTGAACTACAAAAACATGTTCTAATATGAGGAATAAAATAAATATCAAACTCAGCCAACGGTCTTGACTAATACAACTTATAAATATTAAGCACAAACATACATTCTCTTCAAGCTTTTCTTCCTAGAGCTTTATGTTCTAGATAGTTTTACTCAGTATTTCCACTTATCGATCACATATCATAATTATGGGTGCAGGTGGTCGAATGTCTGATTCCTCTGATCAGACTAGTGACCTTCTTAAATGTGTCCCAATTGAACCATCTTTTGTTAGGTGCAATCCCAATCCCACATCGGTAGAATATGTAAACTGAAGATAGGTCTCACACTTATAAATACCCCCTCATTGTAATTGTAAACTTGTATCTAAGGATCTGGGTGTGTGTGTTTGTACCCCGTGCAGTTTAGCACGGGTCGTGCAATTTGGCATGGGGCGTGCAGTTTAGCACGGATCATGCAGTTTGGCACGAGCCTGAGCAGTTTAGCTCAGAGCTTAATAATATCTCTCTGATCCCATGGACTGCCACGACTATCCTAGTCGTGGATACCATGTTACATCTTGTGTCGATTATATTCCACATTTACTTTCTGTAAGCTTTGTTTGTATTCTTTGTTTGTTTGAGCGGTATGTCAGGAGCTATATACCATACAGAGGTCTGTAAAAAGGTGTGTGCAGGTGCGATATACCCTAACAAAGTGGTATCAAGATCCAGGCTATGATAAACAATGGCAGAAGACAGTAAGTTAAAGATCGACAATATGATGGTTATGATTTTGGTTTCTGTAAGATGTAGATCGAAGACTCTTTATATCAGAAGAAGCTTTAGTAGCCTTTGGAAAAAGCCAAACCTACAGGTATGAAGGCTTTGTTATTATTATCTTCGTAGCCCTAGAGTTGGTCAAGCACTGTTACAGCAATTAGTGTTTCGTGTAGAACTACTAAGCTAACATTCAAAGGGATTTGAGATTGGATTCTTTGTTGAAGATATCCATCGGAAGAAATCCAAAGAATATACGAATTATTTGTTAAGTGCAGAGGACAGATATAGAGGCAGAGGGTACGACAGAGGGCTGGAAGCAGAACAGTAACAAGTCAAAATCATGAAAGATAGGAGAGATAAAGTACTAGAAGAATATCACGTGTTGGAATTGCAACCAGAAAGGCCACTTTCATAATCAGTGTTCGAAGCTTGTAACCTCTAGGGATAATGAGGTTAACATGGAAGTTGGAGACTCTGATGACGCATTGGTTTGTTGCGTTGAGAATATGGTTGAGGATCGTATTATGGATTCTGGTGCATCGTTCCATGCTACCTATTGCAAAGAAGAGTTAGAAAGGTTCAAGCTACGCTTTGGTAAAGATCATTTAGCAGATGACAAGACTCTAGACATTGCAGACGTTGGGGATGTTGTCCTTAAAACTTCTTTTGGTACAATTTGGACTCTAAAGGATGTTATGTACATTCCAAACCTAAAGAGAAGGTTAATCTCGGTTGGGCAGTTTGATGAGGAAGGTTACCACGTAGGCTTCAAAGACCAGCAGTGGAAGGTTACTAAAGGCAGTTTGGTGGTAGCTCGTGGGAACAAATACGGAAGCTTGTATATGGTTGAGGTACACCCCGAGGGGATTGGTGCAATTATTGATGGTAGTGGCAGTGCAGCTCTGTAGCGCCAAAGACTTGATGATATGAGCAGGATTGATATGAACATGTTAGCTTCCAAAGGCAACGTTCCAGATATACGGAAGGTAGATATTGTTAGGTCTTCTTTATCTTGAATCATACATTATCAATCATGGAAGCTTAGAGAGAATAGTAGTGGAGGGAAAGTATTCAAATTTCAAATGTTATAAATGGAGGGAAAAGGGAAAATGTTTATTACAAAGCATCACCCTCTAATGATGATTAGAGGGGTATTTATAGGAGAAGGAAGGAGCCTTCCCTTCCTTTATTTTTCACTTCTAGTCCCTAATCTTTGGTAATTATGCTATTTCTTTCTTTTAGCATAATATACCTTATTACAAGCTACTTTATACTAAACAAAATAAAGACTATTAACTAAATATAACTAAACCACATAATCGACACTTTTTATGAACCTAACAATCTCCCCCTAAGGGTCGATTATTCTGGGCGTTCTCTTCGAGGTCCAAGTGGTCTTCCATTCACATACATCTCCCATCTTCTCATTTGATTACGATACTTCAATCTTACTTCAATCTCTTCTTCAAACAATTTCAGATACTCAACTTCATCATTGGTGAGTTCTCTTTGTACATAACCATACTTCACATCATTATTGTAACTTTTTAATCCTTCTAGTACTCTGTTCAACGTTGCATCACAAAACTTATAAATCTCTGAATGTCTCATCACCCTTTTCTCTTTCTTGCTCATAGATTATAGAGAACATTCTGTGCTTTTTAACTCCTGGGAAAGTAATTGTTAGTGCAGTGAGATTAACTTTCTATTGATAACTTTCAATTCTAAGCTGAAAATCATGCACTCTTTCCCATATCACTGAACTTCTGATGAATACTGATAAAGACCATAGCAACCCTGTTTCTGCATAGTCAGGAACCTTGCCATTCATAATCAGCAAATACATATCCTCAATATCATTCTTATTGAGATTCTTGTAATCAGGCTCGGTAATCGACACAATGCACTCATTAGCTCTTCTTGCAACTATCTCTGTGACAAACTTGTGTTCATGACCCAATTCCCAGTATGTCTTGATAACTTGAATGATCTTTGAGTTCGAATAAACCTCTTCCTTTGGTTTTCCAGGCTCTTTTTGTTTCCGTATGTAGAAGATCTTTGCATGAGGATTCTTCCAATGTTCAACACCATATCGAGCATAAGGATTGAATTTCTTAACACACTTATTCACCCATCTGGAAGTGCGTTCTTCGATATCATCATCATTAAAGATGATTGTTGGAAACTTGTGAAGTGACAATATGATTTTCTCAGGCCCTGAACTTCCTTTCTTCAGATACAAAAGGTCTTGATTTATCAGAGATAGTGCTGGAGCTTCAGGATCTCTTTGACAGCTTTAAACGAGAGGTGTGGTGTTTCGTGGACGTAGAGAGACAAGAATTTCCTTTCTACTTTCCCAAACAATGTCACTTTGCAAGAAATTCTTCATCTGATCAATATGATATTGATGCTCATCTCCTGAAGTACATCTTTATCTCAGCATCTCATCTGCCATTTTCTTTAACTTTGCTTCATCAATAGTCAGTAATACTTCTTCCATAATATCTTGTGACACTTGCTTTGTTGGTATTTCATCATCATCTGAAGCATAAGAATCAGTCCGGAAATCATAATCATCTTCTTGCTCTTGATTACCTGAAGTAGAAGGACCTCGTTCCTCTTTATTGACTTGTCTAGACGATGACTCTCCATACACATACGCTTCGTACTCAGATGTATTCTACCGCTTTGCACTATTCTCCCCCTCAGGATGACACATGAAAGATTGTTCTGAAGTCATCCAGTGTAAGAGAAAGTTCTTTCTTGTCCAACATAAACCTGAGCCTATACTTTGAACCGTCTTCCTTCAGAGTATGCCAGAACTGTGCCATATATATCCATGGTACAGAGGAAGAAGTTGCAATGCTAAATCTTAATGGATGATTCTTGATAATGTTTGTCAGAATTTTACTTTCCGGTGGGCATTGCACATCTTCAAGATCAACTTTCTTGTTAGCATCCATAAGATCATATCGTTTGTTCGGAGGACATAGTTCGCCTGGATGAACATCAGTTGCATGTTGTTGTTGTGCCATGATGATTACTGAATGAATAAAATGAAGATGTTAGGTAACAAATAATTCTTTTGACATTTTTGTCTTTTTCCACTCTGTCTGTTTTATATGTTCTGGCAATTCTTTTTGAACATATTTTTGGATCAGTTTCTTTCTCATGTGCTCGTTCTTGCTTTTTCTAGCACATGCCATACGCTTTATTCGAATTATTCTTTTGATTTATCATTTTTGTGTGTTCTGGCAATTCTTTTTCGAACACACGTTTGATTTGCTTTTTCGCGTATGGATTTTGTTCTCTCTTTCTGTTTTTAGAATATCCTCACCAGAAATTGTTTGTGACATGATACTCTTTCAAGAATGATGAAGATTTCTCTTTTGATTTTAATCAAGACTCTTTTACTAAACATTAAAGAGAAATCATTCAACTTCTTAAAATTGTTTTGTGAAAGAGTATCATTTTAACACCAAAACAGATTTTGAGAACTTTTTCCAGAAATCTTTTGACAAAAACTTTCTTGATAATCACAAACCCACAATTGAATGGACACTAAGACACTCACTCCTCATTCTGTTCATTGCAGAAAACGGCCAAAACCGGACATGTCTTAGTCCACTTAAACAATTGAGATTTGGATTTTCAGATTAAAGTTTATAAAACATTTTGCACTTTCACTTTTTGTCATGATTTCTAAACAATGAAGACAAACATATCTAATTCAATAATTGAATGGACACTAAGTCACTCACTCCTCATTCTGTTCATTGCAAAAAATGGCCGGAACCGAACATAACTTAGTCCACTTAAACAATTACTAATAGATATATATGTCCCACAGTTTAGAATTTATAGAAACTTGATTTCTTTTTCAAAATTATTTGATGTGTTCACCACACATGAGAAACTGATCTTTTTGTTCCACAGACATTCAAGCATTAATCATCACAAGCATTAATCATCAAAATTATGTCTTTCGCAAAACAACTTCATGTTTCCACAAACGTATTTCTACTGAATTTCGTCTTTTTGACTCCACCGAGTTTGACTTTTTGACCCTTCCGAGTTTGACTCTTACTGAATTTCACAAACTAGATAAACCATGATTATTTTTAACTTATGTATAAACTAAACTCGATTCATTTTATGTTCTATTATCAACTTCAGACTCCAATTAGTTAGACATACAATCAAACTCGATAAAACACAAACTCGGTGAACACCATATACTTCCGAATTTCATTTTCAGCGATTTGTTAGCCATTCCTAAGCCATTAATCACTTAATTCTTTATAAACATTGTTTATTATCGACCTTGATTTCACTTTTATTGTATAAATTCGATAAAACACAAATTCAGTAGCATAAACTTTATAATACTCAAACTCGATAATCCTAAATATTACCGAGTTGAAACTCGATAATGCAAACTCAAGTTTTATTCAAACCACAAAGCATAACCACTTACGTTTGAGTAAAAAAGGTATTGGTAAGCGTTGTAATGAACTCAAAAGACTGTCGTTGATTTTCTCACTCAAACTCGATAATATGACTCGGTAAAAGAAAAGTGAAAATGAAAAATCTTTCTTCCTTTTATAGCCACCGAAAAAGATTCAGAAATTACACTTTCAGTCCCTCTAGTTTAATATTCCGAATTTTTATTTTTATTTTTCAAAAACACCCCCTCGAGTAATGAAGTTATTTCAAAATTTGTTCACCATTATCAAAAACTCTCCCTTGGAATAAAATGATACTAAGCTCATAGTCCAAAAATGAAGATGTTTGAGTTTTAAAATAAAAACTCCCCTTTGAAAATTATTTGAGAGATCATTGTTTTTATTTTATTTTCGAAATGATGTATATGATTGAAAAATAATAATTTAAGTTAAAAAAATTTAATATGAAAAGTGTGACAAATCTTTTTGTATTTTTGTATTTTTCAATTTTTTCTTTTGTTTTTGAAAATATATTTACATGTTTTTGATGTATGGTCCTTTCAACAAGATAACTTTGTCAGGCTTTCCAACTGTGTTGGAGTCATACATCCCATACCAATGCGATGAACTAGATACTCAAAGCGTTCTTTCGGAAGAGCTTTAGTAAATAGAACCGCAAGTTGGTATTCCGTCCCAACAAAGTAAATTTCCATAGTACCTTTCTCAACATGTTCCTTAATAAAATGATATCGGATGTCTATGTGTTTTGTCTTAGAATGTTGGACTGGGTTGCATGATCTAGCAATGGCACTCTTGGAATCACAGTACATCGGAATCCGATTGTACTTGTATCCATAGTCAAGCAGTTAAGTTCGCATCCAAATAACTTGTGCACGTCATGCAGACAAGGAAACATATTCAGCCTCAGCAGTAGACATCGCAGTACAATCTTGTTTCTTTGAACTTGATATGTGCTAAAACACACATCATTTGTACCCCGAAAAATGCTAATAAATGGACTAAAACACTAAAATATGGATAAATATGTTGCAAATATTTTTGTATTGTGTTTTTATGTCTTATAGGTACAAAGGATTGAAAACAAAGCAAAAACGGTAATTTCCGGGTGACTTTCGACGATGTTTTCACGTTTATCGAGGTAAAAAAGAAGTCGTTAATATTCCTCGATCACACCATTGGAAAGAGCACGAAATCACGAGTCCAACGGTACCGGCCTTTCATAAGTGAACCTTTTTATTTTGATCATTTTTCGTCCCTGTTTGAACCTTTAATTATATTGAACCTGGACCAAATAGAAGAAGGGTTATAGTTTATTTTTTACACAATAATACTAGAATTATGCTCTAGCCCAATGGCTAGAGCCATATGCTTCTATAAGAGAGGTACCGAGTTCGACTCTCCCTAAGAGGGGTTTATCCCCTCATTATCCACGTGGTGACCCGGACCCGATCCAGACCCGACCTGGACCCGAACTCGACCCGGACCAGACCCGGCCCAGGACCCGACCTGACCCGACCTAATACCCAGCCATGACCCGCTGGTTGACCGGTGGTCCGGCGGTGGTGACCGTCGTTGACCACCGTTGACTGCCGCCGTTGACCGGTAGTCCGGTGGCGGTTGACCGGCGACGGTGTGAACAGTAAAAATGCCACGTGGCACCACTCAGGTGGTGACACGTGGCAAACTAATCATTGGTGTACGAGGTTGAAGGAATTGCAGGTACGATGTACTGTAGCAGTCCGAGGTGGCAGGATACGTCAGTACGAGGTACTGTTCAGGTGGCGGCTGGACCAATCAGAGCGTGACACGTGGCACTAGCGTGTGTCAGTACGAGGTATGCGTGTGTCAGAACGAGGTCAGGCGTGTATGGATTCGTGCCAATCATGAGGCGGTTGGTGGGCGTCAAAATGACTAATATACCCCTAGATCCAGCAATATCATTGGATGAAGACTTGAAAGGACAAAATTGCCCCCACCTACTTGGGGCTATATAAAGAAGCACGCATCGCCAGATTGGGGAGGAGATTTTAAAGTTAGATTTGAGGGTGAGATTTAGTTTATTAAAAAAAAGTAGTGTAGTTTATTTTAGGAGTAGAATAGTTTAGCTTTTTTAGCTTATTATTGAATAAGCTTTTTAGCTTAT
>BQNB010154818.1:0-15470 GCA_026074375.1 Tanacetum coccineum | reverse complement strand
TCATAAGCTTGGCAAGGATACACATCTCCACCACTAGAGCTAAGGAGTAACAAGTTTATAAAGGTAAAATAGGCTTTTACGATAAGGCTTAGGGTTGATTACTCTAACTAATCTTTATCGATACCAATATTCCATGAGGGCGACAAAGACCACACATACACACCCGTAACGACGGGATAGACACATGTGACTGCTCACTCCCACCTCGAATAAGCTAAAGAGTAGGACTAGTAGAGTAATATAGGGTATGGATCTTCTAACTTTCACCAATAGTAATAAACCAACAAGGCAGCTGAGACATGCATACATGGCCGTAACGACGGAATAGACATGCATGCTCGATTACATCCTCATTCACCTAAAACCCATGGTTAATGATTAGGAAACGGAAATAAATTGTTGTTAAATAAAAATTACGAAACAAATAGATTAAGTCTAAAATATAAGTTGCTAGACACTTTTTCCCGACCGTTACCATGATAAAGTGTCACAATCCCCAAACGAGGACTGGTCGGAAACACGTGTCCGGGGGCGTGACGTCATAATACACATCACACAAGATACAAAGAACGACCTCTATGGGTACGTTTAAAATCCAACATCGTTGCATTAATTAAAATAGTTAAAGTTTTACATAGGCCCAACGATAATATGCGGAAGCGAATAAAAGGTTTTAAAGTTTGACAACGATGTTAACATAGATAATAATAATTCTTGAAAATCGGTCCAATGCAAGGCAACACCAACAAGCAAGCAAAGACATCCATAGCTAAGCACCTGAGAAAAACATGCTAAAACGGTCAACATAAAGTTGAGTGAATTCATAGGTTTGAATTTAATATTAAAAGTGGACCACAAGTTCACAGTACGCACGTGACAGTTATAGGAGATACAACTTCACATAAAAAGCATTTACGTTTGCACTAAGCTCATGACACCGAAGCTCAATTTAAAAGGAAGCATTTTATATGCCAAATAGTATTCCACGCCCTAAAGGTATCTGACCAAGATCACCTATTGACATTCCGACATGGTATATATCCGTTTGTTCGGGACCTCCGAATCTAGTAAGCGCTACTTACCCGGATAGGGATAATTACTCCCAATAGATCTATTTACAACATTCGCGCTCACTTAACCAGTACGGTCGGTTAAGCAATTGACGGTTCATGATAATTCGGGCATTAGTGGTCTATTCGCTACTTAGGCAACACGTAATCAGGAAAAGGAAACGTAAAGTAACTGTGTCCATAGTTTGAAAACAAGCAATGTTTCTCACCCCAAAATAGTAAAGTAAAAGTAGTAAAACATGGGGCTATGAACTCACCTTAGCAAAATGAGCAAATGATAATCACGCAAGTAAAAGATGATATAGAAATCTAGCCGCGACCTAGAATAATAACGCGTCTCAGAAACACGGAAAGTATGCCAAGAATTGCACAATATGTTCATCACCAAAATACATCCATGTGTGTTTGCTTTAGTTTGATTATCAAATCATGACGAAATAAAATCATATAGTTTTTCGTTAAGTTTCGGCGTTTAACCAAAAATTACTATTTTTAGAAAGTTTCTATTTTAGGAAAGTTTTTAGTTTCAAAACGTTAATACCGTCCCCTATATTTATTAAGTTTCCATATTTTCAAAACGCACTAACGAGCCTTAATCACTTAACTTCTAAGTCCGTTCCGCTAATTGTTTTACCAAACTTACTATTTTTAGTAACTTTATCGCTTTTCCTAAAATATACCAACGACGTCTTTAAATGATACTAATCAATAGGTATGTGTTACTATATGTTTCGATAGTGTTTAGAAAGTCCAAAAATGTCCGAAAATGTCCGAAAACTCATTTTACTATTCACATCAGCACACTATTCATCCGATTTTGTCGAAAAATGTTTCAAGTTTCATTTGGCTATAACTTGGTCGTTTTAAATTCAATTTTAATGTGCGATATATGAAAAACTATCTATTCGAAACGAGCTCTCCAAAAACTACTTTTACGCATAATGAAAACATTTTTAGGTCGACCAAAACCCCAAAACAAATTTGGGACAGCAAGGACTTTTTGCCAAAAACGCAACCAAAATCCACCCAAACTTCACAATAGTGCCTAATCTAGCCTAATCTCCATTCACAACTAATCCACAACAAAAACACACCTAAATATAACCTAATCCCTTCATTTCTATTGTTGCAACTCTCATCTCACCAAGAATATAATATTGAACTAGTGAAACAAAGTAGCATCATTATTTACAAAATCTTGATTTATAATCTTTCAAAAATTAAAACACAACATGAGGATGTATGGATCTTTGAACATATAAGAAGAACATAAGAAAAACCACAAAGAAAGATTCAAGATACTTATAAGAATGAAGAACAAGTAGAGAAATCACAAGATCTATACCCCAAAATAATAGATCTATAAAACCCAACAACAAATCTTGAAACCCTAGTTTATAAACTCTTGAAAGACCTTTGCAATCAAATGAAAACCTTCTTGGAATAACCTTGGATCTTGATATAATGAAGTTTAAGATGTGTGAATATTGGTAGAAATCAAAAGTATGGATTGTGTGTGTGTGTTTGTGTGTGTTTCGTGAGCTAGGAGGGGACAAGAGAGAAAAGAAAACAATTTTGCCAAATGAAATGAACTAAAAGAGATGTGTGTGTTTATAAGTGGGTATTTATAGGATAAGGGTTAGGGTTTTAGTGTTAAAAGTGACTCAAACACACCAAGAGTGTGTGTGTTGGAGGAAATATCTCAACGGCTATTTTAATTAATGAAATTCTGTTATGCCTCAAACAGTACTAATGGTCAACCAACAGTACTAAGTTTAGCTTAACAGTACTAAGTTTAAGGCCAGCCGTATTAACTTTACCCGGCAGTATTAAGATATGCCTTGCAGTACTAACTTAATACTAGCAGTATTAAGTTTATGCCTGGTAGTATCAACTCTAATTCTGTTCCAATAAGCATTTCCATCATAAATTTAGATTCTCACAAGCTCTCTTTCTGTTTTTCAGCTCACACTATCTCTCATTTCTTTTTCTTACCAATTCACTCTTTCTATTTTTATATCACACAACTCTATTTCTGTTTTTCATCTCACTATATCTCTCATTTCTTTTTCTCACCAATTCAGACAGTTTTGTACAATGTTCCATAAATTCCATTAGTTTCATGCTGTCCTATCCACTTCCAAGTGTGTGAACTCTTGAGAGAGGTGGGTCATTGGACTATTTAGATCTAGTCTCAAACCTAGTTTGAGCATCTACACCCCTTAATATGGTCTCTTGGCACTTGAGACCACTACCTGAACCAGTTCCCTAAGGATTTGGCTCATTAAGTGTTGCCATGGATTGGGTCCTATTGATGTTACCACTGTCCTACTCTGCTTCTAAGCTAGAAGCAGTAGTGGCAGCCCTTTATATTCTGTCACCCAACTCCTTATGGACAGCCTCATCACTAACCTTTTCAGGGGGGCCACTAGACTGAGGTATCTTAGTATCCCGACCTCTTTTGGCTTGCCTAAATATTTGACTCTTCACACACATTTATTTGATGTTACATATCCTTCCATCCATTCTTGACTGCATATTGACATAATTAGCCTCCCCTCAATCAATACTTCAGAGGTGAAGCATTCAATACCATGTACTCAATATGCTTAGCCTGCAAATGTTAGTCCAAAACCAAGAATACACAATCCAAAGTATACTATCTCCAAATCATATTAATTATTAGTCTAACAAACACATCTTCAGAGATAAAGTAATCCAATGCTAGCAATCAGAAATTTAAACCCGCTAACATCAAATGCCTTTGTGAGAAGATCTGCAACATTGTGATCTGTATGTATCTTAAGCACTTGAATGAGCCTCTTCTCATAAGAATCTCTGATGAAATGGTGCCTTATTTCAATGTGCTTGGTTTTAGAATGAAACACTGGATTCTTCACAATACAAATGGTGCTTTCATTATCAATGTAAATTTTGGTGTTCATGAAATTGAACCCATAATCAAGCATCTGATTTTGGATCCACAACCCCTGTCCACAAAAATTTGCAGCAGCAAAATACTCTACTTTAGTAGTAGAGTTGGCAACTATAATTTGCTTTTTACATTGCCATGAAATCAATATTTTGCCAAGAAATTGACAACCTCCTGTTGTGGATTTCCTGTCAAGGCTAGCTCCAGCATAATCACTATTAGAAAAATCTTCCAAGTCAAATGGTGAATCCCTAGGATACCAAAGGCCCAATTTAGGTTAACCTTTCAAGTATCTAAAGATCCTTTTCACAGCATGAAGATGTGAGACTTTAGGAGTAACTTGGAACCTTGCACAAGCACAAACAGCAAATATTATGTCAGGCCTAGAAGCTGTCAAGTACATCAATGATCCAATCATTGATCTATATAAATGAACATCCACATCCTCAGCTTCTTTATCCTTGAGCAATGCCTTGTTGGTCTCAATTGGAGTGCTTGCTGTCTTCATTGTGACAAAATCAAACTTCTTCAATATATCAGCCACATACTTGTCTTGGCTGATGAAGATTCCATCATCTTTCTGCTTTACCTGCAACCCTAATAAGAAAGTGAGCTCCCTATAGAAATCATCTGGAATCTCTTGTGCATCATCTGCTCAAACTCAACACATAAAGACTTCTATGTAGACCTAAAGATGATGTCATCAACATACACTTGCACAAACAAGATATCACCTTTGTCTTTCTTAATGAACAAAGTTTTATCTATAGTGCCTTGATATAGTAATTCTATACATAAAATATATAATACAGTATATAAGACTATCCAAAAGAGCATTTAAGAAAGATTCCCAAAGTCTCCCTTGGATCAATTTTTAACAAGCAAACAAAAATGGAAAAATTACCCTAGTGCTGAAACAAGTAAAATAGACCACAAAATGTTTTTTAACACAAACTAATCACACAAATCTACTCAAAACCTTATCAAATTTGAAGATCTAATTGACCAAAGAGAAATCACAAAGTACCTTTGACTTTTGATGGTCAAATAGGACTAAACCAAACACCCCTTTATTTCTTGACAGATTTCTCTTAACTATCAAACTAGAAAACTAACTTTCAAAACTTATTAACCTGATCATAAACTTCTTAAAATTAACCTATTAAGCAATCCTAAACATTCAATAAGCCATAAATAATAAGCTACACTATCTTAACTACTATTTTAGGTTTTTTGTTGATTTTTTTAGACAAGTAATGAAAAACTTAAGATCTACAATAACTAAGCTAAAAACAGATAATGATGACTAATAAGCACTATAAGACACAAATAAGCAACTAGAAAGCAAATCTAAGAAACTAATAAGCAAATAAGTAAACTAAGTAAACTATTAAGCAAATATTAAGCTAGAAATTAAAAGTAATGAAATTAAATGAAGACTTACCAAAAGCTTCAGCTAAACAGAAGCTTGTGCTCAAATGAGCTTATCAACAGCTCTGGCTTATCCTAAGATAAGCCAGTAAAGTCCATGGGAGCTCTTCCATTGTAAGCTCCCCTTCCATAAGCTCTTAAATCAATAAGCAAAGGTATTTAGGTTTAACTGATTTCTAGTTTAAGTATGATTTAAGGACTTGATTAAACAAGCTCAATCACTAGCTTATAGACTAGTGAGAGCTAGACTAAGCTTATATGAGCTTATGAGTAACAGTAGCATGAGTATAAGAGCTTATGACAAATTAAGCTTAAAGAGAAAGAAACTTTTCATTAACTAACTTTTGATTACATTAACTGAATTTGAGTACAATGCTTGAAAAAGGAAACGGAAAATGAAATTTACTCAAGCTAAAACTAAAGCTAATTTAAGCTAAAAAAATTCTTAAAGCTAAAAACTAGAAAATTAAAGGTGCCTTGTGTGTGTGTGAGGTGTGCTATTTATAGCACACTACTGAACCTTCTAGCCTCTTTTTCAGTTAGACGCGCCTTGATTTCTTGGCCATTGATCTTTTGCTAATCATTGGGAAGCAATCTCATCCGTTAGATCTCTTTGGTCATCACACGGATTGCCAACGTGGCATTCCGTGTGATGTGACCTTGTGTTACTTCTGTGAGTGATAGAAGAGTAAAACCCAACATTCCCTTGTGCTTCTTTGCCTTAGCCCGATCCTCTCTTGATGAAATTAACCAATAGGAGAGCTTGGATGATATCAAACCCTGCCAACGTGTCCATTAGCCCATGAATTGTCCTTAATGACCATGAATTAACAACACCCCTTTGATTTGACTAGTGGGTAATTCTTAAAGACGGGTGAATAGTAACAGCATTTCCCGCGTCTTTTTAACTGAAGGTAAAAGGGGGGTTAGTTTGGGTTATTGGCAAACTTGGTCCCTCTGTTTGTGAAGTGAAATTGCAATATAGGTTAAGTGTATAAAATCTTTTGATAATGGCAAGATAAGTCCCTGGACTTATGTAGTGGGTTATAGGTTTAGGTTTTTGGGCTGGATTTCGGGAAATGGGCTTGGATTTTGTTTTTGGGTAAGGGTTATAAGGTATAGGGTTATTTCGGGTTAAGGAAAGGTTAGGGCCCATTTAGATTTAAGGGACCAATTTTGACATTTGGTAATTGTTGAGGGACTGAAATGGTAACATTATGGTTTTTTGTCATTTTGTTTTTGACATTTGTTGACCCATAGTTGACTGAAGGTTGACTTTTTGACTTTGGCTTCCGGCTCCTATACACTCTTCCGTTCTCGTGTCCGTGTTTGTTCGATTTTTGACGGTTTTCTTATGATTTCTGCTTTATCCGTACCTACACATACACAAACACAAAACAAGCATATTTTTGCCATTTTTATTGTGTTTTTGGTCTTATTTGGGTTATTTTTGGTATAAACGGATATGTGTTTTCACACATATCATTGACTCACAAGAGCATAGATTTCAGTTGGAAGGCCTTGAAGAATGATGTTTATTGCTTTGATGTCACAATCAGCTTGAATGGCTTCAGCGGGAGTCAGTTTAATATATTCCTTAAGCCTTGTTATTCCATCCTCAGTGATTGAAGGCCAAATGAGTGGTCCTTTTTCAACAGAGGCAAGAATCATTCTTCCATGAGGTCTATTCAACATATACAGTTCCATTTGGCTATTCCAAGAATCATACAAGTGTTTTTCAAGCATTGGTGGTTTGTTGTCTCCTCCTGAAAGAAGTGACTTATCGGCAAGAGTCGTCATTGTGGTATCAAAAAGATTACAAATTGATCGATCGGTGGTAGAAAGAAATTGTGTTTGGTTATGTGATTGTTGAGTCTTGAAATGAAACTACATGGGATTTTACAATTCTTAACAAAACCGGGAAAACAAGTTAATGTTTTACGGGATTTTACAAGTCAGAAAAATAACCGTATAATTTAGAAATTTGAGTTAGTGTGTCTTAAATGGAATTGACTAGTTCGGTTGACAAAGAAATTGCCTAGATCGGTTGTCTTGTTCGGTTGACAAAGGGACAAACTAGTTCGGTCCACTTGTTCGGTTGACAAAGAGTTAAACTAGATCGGTTCAGCTGGTTCGGCTATGCTTGTTCGGTTATCTAGTTCGGTTGTCAAACAACTAAGCTAGTTCGGCTCTGCTTGTTCGGTTAACTCGTTCGGTTAACTAGTTCGGTTCCAACAGACAACAAACTAGTTCGGTTCCCACTATAACTTAGCTAGTTCGGTTCTTGAAACAGACAACTCGTTCGGTTGTCAAAGAAATACTAGATCGGCTATTCTTGTTCGGTTGTACTCGTTCGGTTCCAACTACTACGAAACTCAAATTTTCAAAACTCAAAAAGACACATTTTTGAATGGTTTTTAGCAAAAATTCTTGTACAACTAGTGTTACTAACCCTATAGGAACAATAAAAATGAAAACTTTAAGGTTTTTACGCCAAAAAATTTTGAATCAAAAATTTTGTTCTTTATAAAGATTTTGAACACAAATCACAAGACAAACACAAAAACTAAACACACCACTCCATGGCTCTTGATACCAATTGAAGAAACATGTAATCTAATGATCTACCAAGAACAAGAGAGAGAAAGAGAAAAATAAAAAAAAAATGGCACATGAAAACGATTCACGAACAAGAGAAAAAGAAATACAACAATCAAATAAGCAACAAACATCACTAAACAAACATCATCACCACCTCCCCCCGCACCCCCCCCGCCCCCCTAGCCCCCCCCCCCCAATCCCGCAATCACCCACCTCTGCACACCCACCCAAGCCCATGCCCGCCCACACTCCAAATCCCCCACGCCCCGCCCCCACCCCGCCCACCCCCCACGCCGTATCACCCCGTACACCCCAACCACACTCCGAAACAAAAACCCACAACTATCAATGAACCGTGTAACACCTTTTAACTATCTCGAGCATCCCCACGTTTCACGAGGCCAACCGACAAGGGACCCTGTAACTAAAAAGGAAACCAACCTTGCAACTCCAACCACTGTTCTCATCGAAAACCAACAGAACATGATTTTCCCATTTATATGGAGAAGCGATGGAGTTACAACCCTATTAGTAATATGTAAAAGGGGATAATGCTTAAATATGTTAAAATGGTTGCTTGGTATTTGAACTTTCGGATATCGATCTCCAAAGTTTTTGAGAAGCGTAGCATGGAAGTTGTTCGTAAAATAATCCGCAGATGGAATTTCAAATACTGTCAATCCTACTATGTCCACAGTATGTGATATGTGTGATTTGAGTAAAATGGGCCAGTTTGCACTTAGGATAGATTATACGGAAGTGAGATTAAGTGCAGCAAAATAAATAACCCTTAGGCATAATAGAAACACTCAAGCATTATGAACATTTTAAATACGTAACAAAAGCTCAATACATCGTGTAGAAATTGCAAATCGCTATGAAAAATCTTTTCTCTTATGATCGCGAATCGAGAAATTTCATGTAATAACTAAAAATAGTTAAAGACAAAGCCGCCTCTAAAAATTAACTAAGTACATTTTATTGATATTTCTTGTTATGCTCTGAAAAATTCTAATTCTCGACTCTATGTTTCATAATTTTTTAACATTTTAATAGGATAGAATAATGGAGATATAATGGATAAACGTGTTTATAAATACATAATCATCAATTAAAGTTCGAATTAGTTCACGTATACGATACACATAAATATTAGAAAGCAAAATAATGAATTATAGAATATTATTTACATAATTCCTAATCCTAATTTCTGAACTAATTGAATAGTGCTCAATTTATATACATGATTAAAATAATGAAAATGCTTAATTTGTATATAAGAGAGAAAAATGTTATACCACAAACCAAACAGTGTGATTTGAGGTCATGAGTTCGAGGCTAATTGAATTTCTTATGAGGCATAAAGATACATATAATTGATGACATAAACTCTACAACTCAATCGTGCGTCTTGGTCTTTTCGAAAATGAACAACTTACCAAATGCATTGCAGAGGTAAATTACTTGAATATCTTGGAAACGAAACATCCAAGAGAACTTCAATCCTAATACTTGACGTGCGATTTAAAACATTTATAATCTAATAATAGGAACACAACAAACATAGAACAACGCCATAACCACAACTGTGATTAGCTTTTTGGAAGTAACAATAAAACCGGAACACGAAAGACCCTAAAAATAAGGTTATGCTTATTTGGTATAGAGAGAAAAGGTTATAACAAAAAGTGGATTTGAGTCTTGATTCGTGCTTTTGAATTTAATGAGCAAGGTTACATATATTGGGCATTTGCTCATGTTTGGTTTTTCAGAAATGACAACTTTATTAAATGCATTACAAGGTAAATTACTTGAATATATCGGACGAAACATCCAAGTCGTCAATCCTACTTTGACATGCATTTTAAACATGTTATTATTAATGATAGGAACACACCTATTGGACATGTAGACTCAATATAACATCATTATCACAAGTGTGAGTTATAAACCGATGTATATTCTTTTCGTCTTTAAAAGGGATGACATTATTTTCATATCAACCTAGTGTGATTGAGTATGTAGATTCGAGATAATATCTTTTGTTATGGTTTTGATATAATCTTGAAGCTAGACAAATAATGAATCCGATTTCATATCCAAACTCAAAAGAACTTGGCAATTAGATTCGAAAGATAATATCAATCATAATTTGAATAATGAATCGATATATATCTGAAATCTTTCTTGACCCTCACTAACACTCTTTTAAAAGAAAAGAAATAAATATTTTCCTAATGTGTTTTATTAAGACTAAGACTAGTCTTAAGGGTGAGATCATTTAAAATGATAAGTTTACTTGTTTCTTTGGTATTGTCGTATATTTTACATGTGAGAAAAACTTATTAGTTATTGTGCACAATATGCTTAGATTTTGACTTCTAAAGAGTTCACAAAATTATCTTAGTCCTTTTTAAGCATTACGAATCTTTTTCGAAACTACTACATGTTTATATAATATTTCAAGCTTTTGACTAGAGCGAATATTTTCATTTCATGTTAATGTTAATGTGAAAATTTATTCGAAGACAAAACTTCAAAATGAAAGTGTTTTCTTACCAAGAAAGTTAGTCTTTCAAATTTAGAATTACAAGAAATTCTAAGTACATTTTAATCCAAATATTTATTAGTTGTGATTGTGAATTAGACTAATGCAAGCACAAACTAAGTTTTAAAACACATTTTCCTTTTCTTATATACTAATGTGTTATTATGATCTTTTCTCTTGTTTAGACAAACTATGTCTAAGCAAGATAATATGATGACATATCCTAAAGACCTTCTTGAGACTTTGATAAAATAAAAGTGTTTAATATATGGTGGTGACACATTTTATAACATGAACTAGTACCACGATAATCGTGTAAGACAATATTTTTCAAAAGGTTTGACAAACTTGCTTAGCTCTCAATCCTAAGTGGGTTAACCTAAATTATAAGATTTACAAAATTTCCATATAACATTTGTAAACATAGTGATATGTACCTATATGCAATGCAAAAGCAATTTCTTGACTTAGTGCAAGAGATCTACCATAAGATCAATTGACGCATATACATGAACACTAATAAATAACGCACATGACAAAATTATGCTAATTAACAAAGAAGCTCAACTACAAATGAAATAAGCATACAAGAGGTTAATTAACAATATTAAGATGCAAAGTAGAACAAATAATCATTTAGCATAACACATAAAATACTTTGTTTTGTGTATAAATTATAACAATGTACACATAGCTTGATTTTATTTGTAAATAAATTAGTTTTCTTCCTATTAGTAAGTTTGAAAAAGGTATTTATTTTCCAACGTTAAAATACACCAACTTTCACAAGTAAACCAACTAGAAGTGTCCGACTCGAAAGGAAAAGTTAAAATCAACTTTTTACGCTAAAACTAAATTTTAGTTTTGGACACTCTATGACATTTTGCTTATTTGACTAATTTAAAATTTGAATTGATACTTGAGACCCATTCCATTGGAAAGCACATTCAAAATCCTTCAATTTTGATTTTTGAATCATCAAAATCCGACGCACGGTTGATTTTCTACGAATTTTTAAAGTTTGACAAAAACTGAAAATGCCATAGGCGGATCTCATGGACGTATCCACCATTTTGGTGGATCCGTGGATCGCACAAGTGGTGAAATTTTGGTAGAATCGTTTATTTCAATTTTAGACACATTATTCCTTTTGTATGGCATTTTTTAAAAGACATTCAAGCTATTGTAACACTTTATATTTAACACTAAAACTTGTAAGTATTAAACAAAGAACTTTTCACATTATGTGTCGCTTGATAGGAAATTTGATACATGGACCGTGATCTATTTTAAAAATCATTTGTTTTGAAAACTAGATCGACGTGGCTCTGGTACCAATTGTGAAATCATAGAGGGGGGTGAATACGTTTCCATTATAAACTTAAAACTTTTATATCAAACAACCAATCAAGTTTATACTACAATAACTATACTAGAGAATATCAAATAAAGCATATCATCACAACACAATATATATAACACAAATATAGATAAAATACATATATAAATATAAAGCGATAAAGGCAAATATAAATGTAAAGCGATAAGTAAAAGAAAATGCAAACCGGACACGATGATTTATAGTGGTTCGGCTACGAAGCTCCTCTTCGTCCTACTCCACTCCTCGAGTACCCAACTCAAGAGTTACTTCACTAAATAAACAAGCTCCTTTTAGGCAAAGAAAACCATACAACGTCGCTTACACTTTATCCGGTACTAAGCTAAATATCGAGTCCTACTTCGAGGTAGAACCAACCTAACGTTGCTTACACTTTATCCGGTACTAAGCTAAATACCAAGTCCTTCTTTGGGTACAGCCAAACCCATTATGTTTTATGGCCCAACATAACAAACCTTGTGTTTTATGGCCTAAACACATAAACCAACTAACATCTAGTTTGTTGTATAATAAGTGATACACAAATGTGTAAAGTGATGATCCAAGACATATGTGTCAATTGAATGTAAAAGCCTAATCTAAAATATCAAGATCACTAAGCATGATGTTGTTGATGAAGATGACAAGTCACTTGGCTTGTTGTGATAGATCTTCATATATGTAGTAGTGATAGATAAGGATGGTAAGATCTCTAAGCTTGCTTGAGTGGATGATCATGAGGAATCATGCTTGCAACAAATAAAGGTTAGAAGCATTATGATCATAGGTTAGTGGGGTTTTAAAGACATGAGAATGTGTGTGTAAAACTAAAGAGAAAATGATGAGAAAAGATGATTTAAAATGAAAACATGAGGTTGGTATTTATAGCCAACATTTGAAATTTAAAATTTGTCCCCAACGGCTAGCTTCATGCGATCCACGGATTCACCATAGCCTAGATTCGTCTTTGGTTTTGGTTGATCCGTAGGAGGAGCTGGGACAGTTTTTGTCAATTTGTGATTAACCTCAAATCTTTTAAAAATCCCTAATTGTACTTAAATAATAGTTTAAGTACAAGGTTCCAAAAGGTTTACTATAAATGGCTAAACATGTTTGATTTGGTTATTTATATAAGATTTATTACTAAAAATGGTTAGACAAGAATATTTAGTTTTGTCCTATTCACTAATTATTTTGTCTTATTATTTAATATGATTAATTTGTAGTTAAACAAAAGATTAATTATTTAAGTGGAATAAAATACTTAATGACTCTAAAAAGTATTTTAAACATTCTCAATGGTTTGTTAAATAGGTTGATCATAATGCAACTTAACAAACATATTCGTACCTTTTGTTGAAGCATGAGTAGACTCGAGGCATCGAGAGGTGTTGATGAATGTATGTGTTGATGAGTTGTGATCACGTGTAACTTGCACATTTTACGTTATGTATTACAAGTTACTTGTTTGTCATTATTAAAACCAAAGGACTTGTTTAGTTTAAATATCATAATATTTGCACTAACAAAAGTGGTAAAGACTAACTCTCATATATCATGTGATAGCGTAGAATGTTTTTGAAATGTATGTGAATAATTTTCTTGAAACATAGTTAAAGCAAATATATATTTTTATACATTACAAGATGGTAATTTATTAGGATAAATCTTTTATATAATAAAAGAACTAGCAGGGTACCCGCGCGTTGCAGCGGTGGGCACCCTGCAATCATGATTTTTGACGAACAATTTTTTCGATCATCATTTCTCGTTACAATAACTTTACAGATAGCTAGATTTTTATGCTGGATAACTATATTTATAAGACTATGAGCAACATATTTCATATAATAATAGCAGAGATATTGTAGCTTTGCTAGTACCAAAGCGGTTGTCGTGGCGAGAAATGATAAGCCGATGTGTTTCGTTTTGTATTATGCATACAAAAATCGCGTTTTGAAGTATGTTTGATTCTCCAAACTTTGTTTTAGATACACGTGACATATCTTCATGTAATGATTGTAATTATAAAAAGTGTTCTTAAACATAAGATGTTTAATTTTAATTAATTGTTGTAACAATAATCAATACAATCGAAAGATCAATTTTCACGTTCATTATATGAAAAAGCTAAGACACTGGTTTGGCTTGCGGGTTTGACAAATGCTTAGAAGAAAGGGTTTATGGTATTATTGATTAATAGCTTGTTTGGTTTGTACCATGTATTATATTAATTATACTTTAGAGTAATTGGGTATTTTAATAATAGCATTAATTATAACATTAATTATATGTGTGCATTGGTGCATTAAATAGTTGTATACATAACATTAAAACTTGTATTACTTAAAAACTATATAAGTTTTGTGCATCTAAGGATTGTACCATAAGCTTTATGATATGTGTTACTTAAAATTAAGTTGCATTTAAGGATTGTACCATAAGCTTAATAAGTTGTATTACTTAAATTTTTCTGTGCATTAATAAAGAGAGAGGGATGTTTTTGTTTTATAAGTAGTATAGATGAAGTAGTTGGATCTGTGTTGTTGGGTGGGGTAGTGTGGAGATTTGAGGTGGATATATAAAAAAAGTTAAATGAAAATGTATGAGGTGTAGGTCATTTCTACTTTATAACCGGTTATTACATGCCTCTTTTTAGAATGTTTGTAACTTTTGAACAAATTTAAAAGTTTAACAAATTTAAAAGTTTGAAAGGTGATAATAATACTAAAATCACCATTTTAGTAATATGTAGAAATTCATGAAAGTACATTGGTAAATAATGACTTTAACCCTTATTAGTCTATCATATGTCCCATTATCTCTCACCAAGTCTATCATATTAGCAAAAACAATAAATTATGGTATAAGAAAACAAATACTCCCTCCGTCCTAAAATAAGTGTCAAGTTTGACATTTCAAAGTCAAATTGGTTCTATCCTTAAATATTTTTATGTATGTTATATAATACTTAATAAAAATTATACCAATGAAAAATATATTTAGAACGCAATCCATTCATATATTTTGCATCAACTATTATATAACACACATAAAAATAGTTAAGGTCAAAGTTGAACCAGTTTGACTTTAAAAAGTCAAACTGGACACTTATTTTGGGACGAATGTAATAATACCTAACATTTTAGAATTATGTTTATCAAATGGGTCCATTATGAAAAAGAGCTTTGATTAGATGACACAATAATTCACATTATATTAGTATGATTTACCTAATATACTTGGGGATTTTGAGGGTCGATGAAAATAGAAGCTTTAATAGTGTATTTATGAAGAATGTGTTTGTTGATAAGCAAGGATCACAGAATCAGACCCGTGTGAAGCTTATGGTGTTGAAAATCGTTATCTAAATAACCTAATATTACCTTAATATTAAACGAGCTACGCAGCGGATATAGATCACATATAGCATATGTAATTAATCATAAAAAACATAAACAGGTGAACATACCTTTAGCAACCCTAGTGACGAATCGAAGACGCTTCGAG
>BQNB010154816.1:2681-15470 GCA_026074375.1 Tanacetum coccineum | reverse complement strand
CGTTTAATGTAAAAAAAATAGTGAAATAATGACGAAATAAATGACGTCATAAAATGACCTGAAAACACGAATTGTTACAACTAATTCGCTCAATTGCTTAGTCGTGACGAGTATTCTATCATAAGCTTGGCAAGGATACACATCTCCACCACTAAAGCCAAGGAGTAACAAATTTATAAAGGTAAATATGAGTTTAGATGATAAGGTTTAGGGTTGATCATTCTACAATCTTTCACCAGAAGTACCACCCCAACAAGGCAACTAAAGCACACATACATGGCCGTAACGACGGAATAGACATGCTTGTTCGATCACATCCTCATTTGAATTTAACCAACGGTTAGGATAAAGAATGATATAGGGTAGGGATCTTCTAACTTTCACCAAAAGTCATAGACTAATGGATAATGATTAGGAAAGGGAAGTAAATTGTTGTTAAATAAAAAGTACGAAACAAATAGATTAAGGCTAAGATACAGATGCTAGACACTTTTCCCGACCGTTACCATGACAAAGACACGACTATTTACAGACGTCTTGATCATAGATAAAAAACAACAACCTAAGTTGGCGTTCCCATAACGGTCAACTTCCCAATCATCCTATAACTTTACATACTCTACAAGGCAAGTGGCGATATCCTCCACTTTATACAATACTCTACATCGTTGATTCTTCTGAACGTGTCAACGAATAATCGAGCTTTCGTGTAATTCCTTCGGTAATGCTCTTGCGAAATGATTATCTTCAAACTTTCCTTCTCTTTTTTTTTGTTGCAATTTTTCTCATCATTTTTTTGATTTTTTTTTAACAAATACCTACGAAACTCGGAGTAATTTCACCATCTTCACGATCATAATAATTTCGGATAATTCCTTCGGTAGTTCTTCATTCTTCGGATTCACCATTAATTGTGATGGTAGCAAAAATACGTGAGCTACGACTACTTTATACATTCCCATTTGCAATGTGCAAATTCCCAACCGCACCAAAGATAGAAAATGACACAAGACTCGGGAAATACTTACTCTACACTTTAAGCAACTAGCAACCATAAATTAAACTTAATCTAACAGGGTAGGTTAAGGTGTAAAGGTGTAACGAAACAAATTTAGTTGGTGTAATTCCTAAAGGATTGACTCTACGGGTTGTTCTAAGTGGATCTTCACTCTAAAGGTGAGAGTGGAAAAGGGTTTAAATGGGAGGTTAACTAACTGGTATAGTTAGTTAATAAACAACATAGATAGGCTTTTTGGGTGTAATCCTAAAAATTTACCAGTTTAAACAAGTTACTCTAATTAAATCCATAATACTCATCATTGTGGTCTCGAGTGATATACCAAGCCAAGTTCTAAAGGCTACTACATCACCGGCACACACATATTTTATGGAATTTGGGTAAAAATTTAGGAAACGGATAGGCTAAATCTTCACAATATCTATCAAGGGTTATTGTGTGCGGGTTATGTAACATGTAATTTTCATAAAAGTATGCTTGAAAAAAAATTAAATTTGAGCATATTTTAAGCATTTTAGTGTTTTTGTGTGAAAATTTAGGACAAGTAAACATTCTAATTCCACCCCCCACTTGAAATATACAACGCCCTCGTTGTATGTATAAAACATTAAATACGGGAATTAAAAAAAATTAGAATGAGAAACTCCCCTGATACTTGCTTGGTAGTGATTCTCCATGTAACTTTATTGAGCAAAAATTTGTGTTGAACAACCGTATTGAAGTTTCAAGACTCCAACACTTCAGTATCTCCAGATTTGTACATTTTCCACCAACATTCGTCGATTTTTCTTTCACGAGGTCCTGCATAAATTATAGGAAATTATGCATTCCTATTTTGGTATCTACGGTTAATTTAAACTAAACTAAACAAAAACTTAAATACGGGTTAGTTTGTGGATATGCCGTATCATGTTAATGAATACGCCGTATTGACAGAACTAACAATAATGTTTTTAAAGTGCATAAAAGTAAAGACTGATAACGTCCAGACAGTCAATACGCCGTATGGTATGGAGCGGATACGCCGTATTGATGTCTGGGAAGACAGACTCGATAACAAAATTAAATAACATTCTGGGTTGTCTCCCGGGAAGCACTTTTGTTTACAGAAAAGTCTTTAAGTTAGACTTGTCTTCAGCTTCTTTTCTATTCCGTGCGCGTAACCTTCCACCCTTCGTCCTTCATTTGAAAATTTTCTTGGTAGATCTTGGATATGCAATCTTCGTCTCTTTCCCAAGTATTGTGTTCGCATCTTTTTACAGCAATATATTCTTCGTCAGGTCCCAACGAATATTTTATGGCCTCAAACTTTTCGGTTTTGCAAACCTTTTTGCTAGGCTGCTTGTTATCACAATCATTGTTTTTACGCTTCATTTGTTCTTGTCTAATTTCTTCTTCGATATCGCGTACGTCATAGGCTTTGAAGAATGAATTGGTACCAGTGTTAGGAGGGTTTTCATATTTAGATTTATCATTGTTCGAAATACTGTTATTCACATATCTTTTATTCCAATTCCCATTCATCTATAAGTGAAACAACACTTTTTTAGTCCTTCTATTAATCTTCTTATGCTTCTTGAATGACATGTTCATGTTTGATAAGAATTCAAGCGGATCAATCCCCCAGTCTTCTCATTCGTCTAACATTTCATCTTCTTCATCGTACGATTCAGGATATAATCTACAGAAGAATTTCTCTACAAGCTCTTCCCAAGTAGTGATTTTCCATCTCCCTTATTCATCTACCATTTATTAGCATCACCAGCCAGTGAGAGAGGACATACTTTCATTTGTAGTTGGTGGGAATCCGTACCAGGAGCGTAGATTAAATCAACCATTTCAAGTACCTTAGCAATGTGCTCTACCACATCTTCATTAAGTGTTCCATGATATGTATTCTCTTGTAACTTTACCAAAAATTCCTTGCTGAGTTCAATGGTAATTTCGTTACTGGTGATGGGAATAATCGTTTCATTTGGAGCTTTTTCCATTCATTCATAAATAGATTCAGCCATGATTTCTTGTAGTTCCTTCTTCAATCGACTAGCTCTGATAAATATGATATGTTTCTAAAGAAGGATTAAAGATTAAGTTCGAAAATCAAGAATTAAATCTTCAGGCATTTATATCAGATGACCGATACGCTGTATTCAATGGATGGAATTTATCCTAAGTGGTCTACTTTTGTCAAATCGTTTACTATGGCAATGGATGAAAAAACAATTTAGTTTAAAAGAGTTCAAGAAAGTTCAAGAAAAAAGATTAAACGAGCTTTCAGACTCTTATAAGGTCGGTGGAGAATTATACAACAACCCGTACGTCAATATCATGTCAACACGATTAAAAGAATCATGTATTGTTCCATCATATTATATAACATGATATTGCAAGATCAAAAAATCAAAGTTAGTGAATTTGGAGATATGTTCGTTTCTCCATAGCAGAATATTCAACGTACTTGGGTCGAACGATACGAGATACAACGAAGGAAAAACAGAGAACTTCGAGGTAGGTGAATTCACGACGACCTTGGACGCAATATTGTGGAGCATTTGTGGAACCTTAATCATTACAAACTTTTTTTTATTTTTGGACCAAAAGTGAGAAAATGCACCAAACCACAGGGACCAAAAATGTACTTAACTCTTATTTTTATTAATGAAATTTTAAATTTAGTTTAATATATTCTTTTTGTTTAATTAAAGAAATATAAGAAAAAAAAGTTGGGGTCACCATAAGGTGTTAACTAGAGGGGTTTTTTTGTTGTTGTTGTGAATTCTGGTGTTATGAGAAAAAATAGTAAGGTGGCATCATTTTTTCCCATGGCACGAGCACGACAGCTCCACTATACCTTGTGCTCTAAAAGTTATAATATAATGCATCTAATTCAAATTAATACATATTTAATGTACAATTATAGTTAAATCTCATTCTTTTGATTATAACGAGGCGTTCGAACCCGTGCGATGCACCGGGCTCCATTTTTGGGTAAAAGCGTACTTTTACTTCTACGAAGTCTCTTTTTAGCTTTATACATCCATATGTTCAAAATATACCAAACTATGCATCCACGTGTTTGTGTATGTCAAAACCGATGAGCGGAAAAATGATTACTTTGACATATATAAAGGGTGAAAAAAACATGCTCTAATGAATATGTCTACATGAAAATTTGTTGCATATGGGTTGTGTCTAGTTGTTGTTTGCGTACCGGGCTTAGTCTTGATGGTCATCGAAGTTTTGCTTATGTGGTTATATGAGTTGTAATATATGTTAAGATGTACTGAAGTTGGCATGAGTTAGTGATCTTGCCACGTTGTTCTATTTAGAATTTGTTAAACTCAACCCGTGGCCATACTCGAGTTCAAAAAATTGGAAAGGGTATATTTCCCCAAATAGTCTTATGTTAACATTACGTGTATTGTTAAATATTAAACCTATATGAGAAAAAGTATAATAGACCTTATCATAAACTATGAATTCAGTGGCCATGTATCACCCTTGGATATTGTTGATATCCCATTTTAAACCCAGTGTAACTGTTATTGAAGCATCAACATCTTTTGTCAATTGGTGGTGCGTTTTGTTTAGAGAGTGTTTTATTATAAAAGTTTCTTTATTGTTAGGTTATATATTCGGATTAGTTACAACAACCTTAGTAATGAGAAAGATATGTTTATCCATCCATAGATATGTTTTCAAAACCTTACACACCTCATTCTTTACCCAAAAAAAACCTTACACCTCACTTGAAAGCAGCAGTCAAAGCACAAAAGTAACAAAAGTAACCATTGCGAACACTGCATTTAGATCTTTAAATGGACTCACAAAATAGATACTCTAAACTATATATGTCAGGAATTGAAATTTAAATATAAAACTGAAAATACAACTAATCCAACAAAATTTCACATAATCCACATTGTATCAGAATTTATTGCATCAATTATTGTCGCTTGAGGGCTTGAAGGGATGCCGATTATTGTCCAAAGATAATGCTTACAACTCAAAGCATAGAGTACAAAACCAACCATCTGAATATATGATAAAACCATATCAGAATTCTTGCTTATAATTTTGTATAAAGTATCACCTGAACCGCCACATAAATTGCCATGATGCTAGTCTAAAACTGAGTGAACCTTAGATCGTTCGATCAAAATTGATGGATACCTGTTATTATAATAAGATTACTATCCATCTTATTACAGCGGGCTCAAATGAAATTTAGCCTTTGTATAGACCTCACTTGCCTTGGTGTCAAACATCTCGGCTTCAACCTGTTTATGCCTTAAGATGCGTTCAAACTTTAAATTCATCTAATTGCTGATTTTTCTTGTCTTTCCCTTTTAAAGGCTGCTACTTCACACAAAAAAGCATCGCTATATTTACTGATCTTTGGAGGTTGTCTTGGAAGGGGTAATCTGACTCGACCACCTCTACAACATCGGCTATATATAGGTCTTCTTAGAAAAGAGACCTATTCCTATTCTCTGAATTTAGCATGCATTATAATATGGTTCCTCCTACCAAACATCTCATAAGTGTTCTTAGTTAAAGTTCTATGTAAACTGTGACATGTCAAAACAGAAGCAGGCACTAGTGGCTGGTAATGGATCGGAAGATATTTGGTTTTTCAAAGACATATAATATGCGTATAAAAGCGCAAAAATATGAGTAGCCACGTGTAAATATGTGTAAGCATATAATCTGTGTATAAAACACAGACTTGCAAACATACCATATGTGTTGAAAAAGCAGTTTTTCAAAAAAGGACACGTTAAAAACGAAGCTTTACAAATGCATAGTTTGTTTTGAAAAAGGAATCCCAAACATACTGTTAACCTGTGTTTGGTATTGAGTTTTGTAGAAAACTATTTGATTATTACAATGGAACATACTGTTTGACTAATTTAAAATAAAATCGTGGGTACAGTATTGAAAAGCAGCTTAATGATGCCGCTTAATGGATTCAATGAATCCTTGTTGACTGAGTGGTTAGGATCACCCATCAACTATCAAAGTAAAATATTCTCCAAAAACCAAGGCTAGTATATTTATCACAACAATGTTTCCATTCGTTACAACGCCCTGTGGGCCACGGAATAACTCAATTTGAATAAATAATCATGTTTGTATGAGTTGATCATTAAATACGTATAGCTGGACTAAATAGGTAGGTACCTTGTACGCATCTCCAAACCCTCCCTCCCAGGTTTAGTTTCTTCCCGAAAACCCTTTTGTTGCTCTTTTGAGATCACTGTAACTGTAATCCTTTGGCCTTTCAATTATGTTGCTCTGCATAAGCCATCTGTAAGAATTAAACCTTCGTATATATATTGCCTCAACAATCAACTTTTCTATATATTTTTAGAGCCAACTATAGTACATACTTCCTGGTGTTGTTCTTTTTGGATGACAATACCATTACAGCTATTAGCAAGATGATCATGAAACCTACACCTCCAAGCACACCTCTGATAAATGGGTCACTTATTGCTTAATGATATTAATAAGCAAGCATGAGTGGAATACAAATTTAGTTACTTGGTATTTTGGCAAGGATATTGATAATAAATATGACTATATAAAAATTTATGACTTGAAAAAAGATGGTTCTTTTTTAATTTTGTATATAATAGATTCACATTAGAAGACACAATAAAACGTCATGACATCTTCTCTATGTGGATAATAGTTTTCTAAATAAATAAGCATATTGGGATGTTAGAGTTCTCACCATCTCGTAGAAATGATGTAAGGTCAGTAGTTTTATTGAGGGCGAAGAACGTAGAGGCTGAGTGCCTCATAAGACATCCAGAATCAACACCTCTTCCATGTTGTAATGTTGGTATCCAAGCCAACAGATTTTACTGAAACTATATGATATGGCCGAGTTTCTAGAATACCTCGTTGATGCCCATCAAGTGCATCAAAAGCTTGTACCTCTGGAGATAATACAACACAGGTGACGAAACATTAAACACCAACTTATAAAGACACCATTTTAAGTATATGCCCAAATTAGTATACAATTAAAATTTTCTATAACTTGAAATCTGGATTCAATAAGCAAACTCAAACATCTCATACAGTTATAAGAGCTGTTTGGGATTGCTTATTAGAATTTAGAACTGCCTTATCGGGTCCATTTGGGATTGCTCATGAAAAACTCAGTGCCTTATATTATTTTCGGTGTAAAATCTATCTTGAAAGAGTAAGAAGTCACCTGTCTCTTTCTTCAAGTACATCACCGAGTTTCCGCTCCAGTTTTTGAATCTGTTGAACCTTCATTTATAAACCTGTAAATACACTTATTATTGGCTGAGCAACCGTTGTGTGGCTTAAGAAATGTGTATCTTACCTGAGTCACCGCTATTTGTGCAGCGGTTTGCGGATAAGAATTTCACATTCTGTCTAAATGTCACAAAATTGGTTTTCAAGACTACACAAATAGAAGTACTACTTTAGCCTTGGATCATGAAACTTTAAAAACCCGAGACTTGAAAAAAGAGTCAATCTAACATTGGTGTGGCCTTTTCTTGAAGATCTTTAATTCGATTACCATTGCCTCTGCAGCCTTTAATGGTAAAGCAATAATCTGTCCATACCAAAACAAATGCAAAACCTATCCTTAAATTACTATTTCATTCCAATATCACTTATTTTAAATTCAAAAGAGGGTGTCTTTCATGTTTTGTTTGGCTAGGATAGCTTGAAAAATAAACACATACATGTCAACTCGGAGCTTGTAATGTGGACCATAACTGCAGCCTTTGCTAATTAAGTGCTCAATGTTAAGGGTTGTTTGAGATTGCTTATTACATAATCATTAAACTAATAAGCTCAACAAAAAAGCTCAAATCAAAATAAAATCATCCTATTAGTACTAAAAAGTAACTTTGCAAAAAGAAACAAATTCAAATAAGAAGTTCTTACAGGAAGAGGATTTAAACTCTTTGCTAATCCAAAATGTGGCCGACACATCACACCAATTAATTATGATCCATAAAATTAACTGAAAACAACATGAGAAGGTAAACAAATACAGGTAACCTGCACCAAATCATTAAAAACAACGGAATTGACAAAACCCCTAAATTATGACGAAACCCTAATTTCAGAATCAAAAAATATTGAAAACAAAAATGTGATACAAAGAACTCAAATAAATTATCATCGGTATAAAACATGATAAGTCGATCTATAGTTTTATAAATGAATTAATACCTCCACATTAAATAATAGGATAGAAATCAGTTTGGCAGATGGGAACCATGATCCTTTGTATTCTTTGAGGTTGTATTTGCAGGATGGTTTTGTTTCATATTCATCTTAATGGCTGAGGATGTAATTGTAGGATAACTTCACAACAACCTTTGATCTTCATATTAAATACATGGATATGCAGCATGGTTTTGTAACTAATCCTTTAGTATAACAGATAAGATTCACAGTAAATGAAAAGAGCTCTTCATCTTCCATAATTTAGTAGGGAAGTTATTTGCTGTTACAAAACCTTCTCATATACTCGAGTATCATTAAACATGACGATGGATTTTTTTAGGAAGTTAAGCACATGACTTTTTGTACAACAATGTAAGCTTGGGGTTGGGGGTTTGGGTACTCCTCTTAAGCCTCCAATTTAATGAGGAAGACCCAATCTTTATATATAACGAGGCTTGTCGACACTCGTGCGTTGCATCGGGCTTAGTCTGTGGGCAAAATTTGATTGTTAATTAGTGTTGCCCCGTGCGTTGCACCGGGCTTGGTCTTTGGAAAAAATATGATTGTTACTTATATGAATCATTGTTAAATTCATACCCGTAGGATTCTTTTTGAAAGATTTAAGGCAACGTTTAACTAACAGTAATAATTTAATTTTTGTAATGTGTTGAGCTTTGTGTTCTATAAGTAATGTTTATTTTCGATTGGTGTTCTTTGGCATGTGTTTTAAATCTAATCAAACGCAAAACTGATCATTATGTCTTGGTTTGGCTAAAAAGGTAAAGTTGCTCACACGTGTAAAATACCAAAAATACCGCTTAAATGGCAGGCTAAAAAGGTAAAGTTGCTCAAACTGTATTTTTGATATACGAGTTTTTAAGAGTTTTAGAAGTTAGATTTATTATAAATTTATATAACTTCTTATCATATTTAACACATTAGTTGTATATAAAACATGTTGGAAGTTATTGACAGAAACTATTTCAGGTCATCGCTGGCGATTTTGACTTGAAATTTACCTGTTTCGATGTGTTGCCCACCCAACCCACTTTACGTTTAGCTGACTTAAATTAATGTTTTGGGTAACAGGTTAAACTGAGTTTGAGCTGAAGGCGGCCGAGTTTCTTAACAGAAAAAACAAAAGGATGCCAATATCAACAACAAGCACTAAAATTGCTTAAAAATGTTGTTACCTGTTGGGCAAAGATTCAAGACCATCGTCGCAACATAAAAAGCAACATCCTCCCTTTCCAGGGCTTGATGCAGAAGGATCATTACATATAGCATTTTCACATACTCCTGCATCATATAAGGTATCGCTTTAGCAAATAAATCATGAAACAATAAACTTAGAGATAAAAGAATCAGATTAAAAACTGTCGTACTTCCTTTGTTGAACAGTTCCGTGATAATGTATACGATTTGGGAGTTATGTTTCCAGATATGCTATGTATAAGGTTTGATCGTCGTTCAGACTAAGTGCCAAATTGTAAATGCGGTTTACGTTTATATTTAAATGTGGACAAATTAGGAATGTGTGAAGAAATAGAAGTAAAACAGCAAGGAAGACATATGCCCTTTTACAGACTCTTCGGCTATAAAACCCTTTGTCATCTTCATTCTAGCATGGCGTGACTCCCAATCCTCTTTGTGTGAGCATATCTCAGTGCTTTTGACAGCTGTGATTCTGCAAAGATGGAGAATGTATGAACCCTAGTTAACGCTGGTTCATATAATTAAAAAACAGGAATTCTAAAGTGTACTGGTATATGTTACTGGTTGCAGTCACCCAAATTATTATACATGTTCGTGTCACCTGCAATGCAAAATCCAGCAATTAAACAACACGGGAAAGTTAGATACCGTGACTTTGCATGGAACTGGATTAAGGTAACTCAATGTTTGTATTTTTAGGACCTCTACTGTTATTTGCAGTGGAGGCACTTTGTTCATTCATTATAGTGCGGCTTCTGACATTTCTGTTAGGACCAACGCGGTGCCTATGAAGCGTTGGTAAAGTGTACCGAGAAGATCTTTTACGCTTCCCCGTATCATAAGAAATAGGTTAGAAGATGGAAGGCCCTGCTGATAATAATAATAAAAACAGTCATTTTCAGAAATGGCTCTTACTACAGCATAAGCGTGGCAATAAAGAAGTAAGCAACAAAAGAAAACCGCCTATCGACGTGGGATTAAAGTAGTAAGAAACAAACAGAAAAACCCCAACCTTCATTGAAGACAGAGTTGGACCGACGATATTCATCATTAGAAGAAGAAGCTTCAATCACGAAAGGGTCTGCCGATAGTAGTAACAAAGAAATATGCATCTTTAGACATACTTATTATTACAGTAAAGGCGTAGGACTGAAGTGGCACGCAATGAAGGAAAAGTGTACCTTAATTACAGACGGAATCCGACTAACAATGTTTTGTGTTAGTGCGTGGATGCATCTTTAATAAACTCTCAAGAAGCTCGGTCCTTAATGTATCTGATCTGCCTGCATAATTATTCAATTTCAAAATTATTACTTAAATCAACATGACCCTTGACTTATTAATGAAAATGTTGTTTAATCAAAGGATAATACCTTCTAAAAGTGCACCACAAACGTCCTCGATCGTCACATTAAGTGCCCGAAGTAAAATTAATGTTCTAAGACTTCTACGGATCAAGAATTCCGTTTGCATGGGGAGGTGGTGATAGTGGAATCTGTCGTTTTGTTGCAGATCTTTTGTGCACTGCACCTGAACCCCAACAAAACCTGCATATAACACCACAAAATTAGCCATATTAATCTTAACAAAACTCATGTTAATCTCCTTAAGACCTATAATAACAGTCCATGCAATACTTTCCTATAGGAAAAACCACATAGCCCATCTTCATTTCGTACACTTTTCTTCTTACATCGACCTACTCAATAGGTGTGCTTAAGAGAAGAGTGCTAAAGGACAATTTTATAGTATTTTGTATGCAACCTAGCGTAACTTATGTACATACTAAATTACAGTGGTGGCATCAAATTTATAAGCTTTTTCATTCGTGAAAAGGCGATTAACTGTATTTCTCCAGGCCTTATAACCCCATTCAGAAGTAAAAGTGCCTTAGTTGTACGGTTTAAAAGGTATACAGCAACAAAGTTGCATACCTTTTGGTTTCCCTTATTTTCAAGGTGATGTAGATACTTATTGATTCGTGTTCTGCAACTTTTGCTGAAATTCAAAAAAGAGGAAAAGATATTTGGGATGAATTCAAATCTTATGACGCGGTTCTTCTGACTGGCATGTTGGTATCGTATGGTGAACTAATCTGTACTGGGAACCGGTGTTGACATCAGGAGCATTGTTCTCTTTATTTGATGATTCTTGCTGCATGATTCTTTTATGTAAAACAGAAAACCGATTCTTCACAGCATTGTCCGTCATGTTTGCCAAACATCTTTTGGGCCTACAATTATATATGGATCTTATCAGATAATGTTATCTACTATTCCCAACTATAAGGACGTGACTGGCGGCACTATGAACTCCAACCCCAATATAATCATCTGATACAACTATATAAGGGTTGGCTTGCAACGATTTGTAGAATAAAATGAAGCAATTATACTTACAACTGCTTACTTTCTCGTTGGGAAAGACATGTCTGTCAAAGAATTCTGGGAACTCAATGGCATACTCAAAAAAATAACACAAACCATCAATAAACCAATAAAAACAAAACCTCAAACCCAATTAATAATTAATAAGATAATATCAAAATATACCTTTGATCAGATTCCATTTGCTATTCGAATAACACAACCAAAAAAACCAACAAAATACTCAAAATTAATAAAAATTAAGACTATATTGGATAAAAATTAGGGTTAGTGCCTACCTCACAATTACAAATTCATGATTGACTTAGATCTTTAATCTTCATTATTTAAAATATTTCTCTTGATATGGATTGAATTCGAAACCGCAGGACACTTCGTGTGGATTCACATTAAATTAAAGGGCTGAAATTCAATTGATTTTGTAACCGACGGGACTCTTGATGATTGCATTTATGATTCTGTGTAACTGAAACGATGGGAGGTATGATTACGGGGCAAATGAAGGGTGTAATATGAAGCCTATCTTAAATATGGCATCATAAATACTGTGAATTAAATGACTACAAAACTCACTCTTTTATAATATAAGGATACTTATGACACACGAACTCAATATATATTAACCAAGATGAAGTTGAAATGGTTTTAACAATTTAATAATTATTTATATGACAAGAAACTTAATTTATTTTATAATTTTATATATAAAAATTAAAGTTGTTAAGCCTCAACATTAATATGAGGACTCAATCTTTATATGTATAAGGAATGCAGACCTATGCGTTACACACGGGTTGTATAAGTTTGCTTTTCGCATGATGCTGTGTTGGTGTGATGTGTTATTGCCAAGGTAATTGATAACTTAGTCGGCTATGGTAAGTTGTATCTTGTGTATTAGATATATGCTATTGGTAATTATGTATGTATTTTTAAAACTATAGA